>CAKOBJ010000006.1:0-112189 GCA_932527185.1 Ecliptopera silaceata
CGGGCACCACATACCAAGTATACCGCGGTATGGGGTGCCCGCGGAGTACTAGGGTATGTGGTGCCCGCGGTGTACTAGGGTATGTGATGCCCGCGGAGTACGCACCACACCCAACTACACCGCGGGCACCATATACCCAACTACACCGCTGGCACCACATACCCAAGTCCCAAGTACACCGCGGGCAATGTGATGCCCGCGGAGTACTAGGGTATGTGGTGCCCGCGGTGTACCCGCTGTGTACTAGTATACCGTGGGCATCACATACCCTAGTACTCCGCGGGCACCACATACCCCAGTACACCTCGGGCATCACATACCCTAGTACACCGCGGGCACCACATACCCTAGTACACCGCGGGCACCACATACCCAACTACACCGCGTGGTGCCCGCGGTGTACTAGGGTATGTGGTGCCCGCGGTATAGTTAGGTATGTGATGCCCGCGGTGTACTAGGGTATGTGGTGCCCGCGGTGTACTAGGGTATGTGGTGTCCGAGGTGTACTTGGGTATGTGGTGCCCGCGGTGTACTTGGGTATGTGGTGCCCGCGGTGTATTTGGGTATGTGATGCCTGCGGTGTACTAGGGTATGTGATGCCCGCGGTGTACTAGGGTATGTGGTTCCCGCGGTATACTTGGGTATGTGGTGCCCGCGGTGTACTTGGGTATGTGATGCCCGCGGAGTACTAGGGTATGTGGTGCCCGCGGTGTACTAGGGTATGGGGTGCCCGCGGTGTAGTTGGGTATGTGGTGCCCGCGGTGTAGTTGGGTATGTGATGCCCGCGGAGTACTAGGGTATGTGGTGCCCGCGGTGTACTAGGGTATGTGGTGCCCGCGGTATACTTGGGTATGTGGTGCCCGCGGTGTACTAGGGTATAGGGTGTGTGATGCCCGCGGTGTACTAGGGTATGTGGTGCCCGCGGTGTACTAGGGTATGTGGTGCGCACCACATACCCTAGTACACCGCGGGCACCACATACCCTAGTACTCCGCGGGCATCACATACCCAACTTCACTGCGGGCACCACATACCCTAGTACACCGCGGGCATCACATACCCTAGTACATCTCGGTGCCCGCGGTGTAGTTGGGTATGTGATGCCCGCGGTGTAGTTGGGTATGTGATGCCCGCGGTGTACTTGGGTATGTGTTGCCCGCGGTGTAGTTGGGTATGTGGTGCCCGCGGAGTACAAGGGTATGTGGTGCCCGAGGTGTACTAGGGTATGTGGTGCCCGCGGTGTAGTTGGGTATGTGGTGCCCGCGCTACACCGCGTGCACCAGATACCCTAGTACACCGCGTACACCGCGGGCATCACATACCCTAGTACACCGCGGGCACCACAGGCATCACATACCCAAGTACACCGCGGGCACCACATACCCTAGTACACCGCGGGCATCACATACCCAAGTACACCGCGGGCACCACGGAGTACTAGGGTATGTGGTGCCCGCGGTATACTTGGGTATGTGGTGCCCGTGGTGTACTAGGGTATGTGGTGCTCGCGGTGTACTAGGGTATGTAGTGCCGGCGGTGTACTAGGGTATGTGATGCCCACGGTGTACTAGGGGTAGTTGGGTATGTGATGCCCGCGCTACACCGCGTGCACCAGATACCCTAGTACACCGCGTACACCGCGGGCATCACATACCCTAGTACACCGCGGGCACCACAGGCATCACATACCCAAGTACACCGCGGGCACCACATACCCTAGTACACCGCGGGCATCACATACCCAAGTACTCCGCGGGCATCACGGAGTACTAGGGTATGTGGTGCCCAGTACTAGGGTATGTGGTGCCCGCGGTGTACTAGGGTATGTGATGCCCGCGGTGTAGTTGGGTATGTAATGCCCGCGGTGTCATTGGGTATGTGGTGCCCGCGGTACTAGGGTATGTGGTGCGGTGCCCGCGGTGTACTAGGTGCCCGTGGTGTAGTTGGGTATGTGGTGCCCGCGGGCACCACATACCCTAGTACACCGCGGGCACCACATACCCAACTACACCGCGGGCACCACATACCCAAGTACACCGCGGGCATGCACCACATACCCAAAGTACACCGCGGGCATCACATACCCAACTACACCGCGTACACCGCGGGCATCACATACCCTAGTACACCGCGGGCATCACATACCCAAGCACACCGCGGGCACCACATACCCTAGTACACCGCGGGCACCACATACCCTAGTACACCGCGGGCACCATATACCCTAGTACACCGCGGGCATCACATACCCAAGTACACCGCGGGCATCACATACCCAACTACACCGCGGGCACCACATATCCTAGTACTCCGCGGGCATCACATACCCAACTACACCGCGGGCACCATATACCCTAGTACACCGCGGGCATCACATACCCTAGTACACCGCGGGCACCATATACCCTAGTACATCGCGGGCATCACATACCCTAGTACACCGCGGGCATCACATACCCTAGTACACCGCGGGCACCACATACCCAAGCACCACATACCCTAGTACTGTAGATGGGTATGTGATGCCCGCGGTGTACTAGGGTATGTGGTGCCCGCGGTGTAGTTGGGTATGTGATACCCGAGGTGTAGTTGGGTATGTGGTGCCCGCGGTGTATTAGGGTATGTGGTGCCCGCGGCGTACTAGGGTATGTGGTGCCCGCGGTGTACTAGGGTATGTGGTGCCCGCGGTGTAGTTGGGTATGTGATGCCCGCAGTGTAGTTGGGTATGTGGTGCCCGCGATGTATGCCCGCGGTATACATGGGTATGTGGTGCCCGCGGTATGCCCGCGGTGTACATGGGTATGTGGTGCCCGCGGTGTAGTTGGGTATGTGAAGCCCGCGGTGTACTAGGGTTTGTGGTGCCCGCGGTGTACTAGGGTATGTGGTGCCCGCCCGCGGTGTATTAGGGTATGTGGTGCCCGCGGTGTACTAGGGTATGTGGTGCCCGAGGTGTAGTTGGGTATGTGATGCCCGTGGTGTACTTGGGTATGTGATGCCCGCGGTGTAGTTGGGTATGTGATGCCCGCGGTGTAGTTGGGTATGTGGTGCCCGCGGTGTAGTTGGGTATGTGATGCCCGCGGTGTACTAGGGTATGTGGTGCCCGCGTTATACATGGGTATGTGATGCCCTAGTACACCGCGGGCACATACCCAAGCACACCGCGAGCACCACATGTACACCGCTATTGGGTAAGCACCACATACCCTAGTACACCGCGGGCACTACATACCCGGCACCACATACCCTAGTACACCGCGATGCCCGCGGAGTACTAGGGTATGTGGTGCCCGTATGTGGTGCCCGTGGTGTAGTTGGGTATGTGATGCCCGCGGTGTACTAGGGTATGTGATGCCCGCGGGGCACCACATACCCAACTACACCGCGGGCACCACATACCCAATGACACCGCGGGCATCACATACCCAACTACACCGCGGGCTCCACATACCCGCGGTGTACTAGGGTATGTGGTGCCCGCGGTGTACTAGGGTATGTGATGCCCGAGGTGTAGTTGGGTATGTGGTGCCCGCGGTGTACTTGGGTATGTGGTGCCCGCGGTATACTTGGGTATGGGTGTAGATGGGTATGTGATGCCCGCGGTGTACTAGGGTATGTGGTGCCCGCGGTGTACTAGGGTATGTGGTGCCCGCTGTGTACTTGGGTATGTGATGCCCGCGGTATACTTGGTATGTGGTGTCCGCGGTGTAGTTGGGTATGTGGTGCCCGCGGTGTACTAGGGTATGTGGTGCCCGCGGTGTACCCCGCGGTGTACTAGGGTATGTGGTGTCCCGCGGGTGATGCCCGCAGTGTAGTTGGGTATGTGGTGCCCGCGGTGTAGTGTGATGCCCGCGGTGTAGTTGGGTATGTGATGCCCGCGGTGTATTAGGGTATGTGGTGCCCGCGGTGTAGTTGGGTATGTGGTGCCCTATGTGATGCCCGCGGTGTACTAGGGTATGTGATGCCCGCGGTGTACTAGGGTATGTGGTGCCCGCGGTGTACTAGGGTATGTGGTGTGATCGGGCACCACATACCCATGTATACCGCGGGCACCACATACCCTAGTACACCGCGGGCACCACATACCCAACTTCACCGCGGGCACCACATATATGTGATGCCCGCGGTGTACTAGGGTATGTGGTGCCCGCGGTGTACTAGGGTATGTGGTGCCCGCGGTGTACTAGGGGGTGCCCGCTGTGTACTAGTATACCGTGGGCACCACATACCCTAGGCCCGCGGAGTACTAGAATATGTGGTGCCCGCGGTGTAGTTGGGTATGTGATGCCCGAGGTGTACTAGGGTATGTGGTGTACTTGGGTATGTGATGCCGCGGTGTACTAGGGTATGTGGTGCCCGCAGTGTACTAGGGTATGTGGTGCCCGCGATGTATTTGGGTATGTGGTGCCCGCGATGTACTTGGGTATGTGATGCACATACCCTAATACACCGCGGGCATCACATACCCTAGTAGTGGGCACCACATACCCTAGTACACCGCGGGCACCACATACCACATACCCTAGTACACCGCGGGCACCACATACCGCACCACATACCCAACAACACTGCGGGCACCACATACCCTTGTACACCGCGGGCACCACATACCCTAGTACACCGCGGGCATCACATAGCCAAGTACACCGCGGGCACCACATACCCAATGTGGTGCCCGCGGTGCCCGCGGTGTACTAGGGTATGGGGTGCCCGCGGTGTATGTGGTGCCCGCGGTGTACGTAGTGCCCGCGGTGAAGTTGGGTATGGGGTATATGATGCCCGCGGTGTACTAGGGTATGTGGTGCCCGCGGTGTAGTTGGGTATGTGATGCCCGAGGTGTACTAGGGTATGTGGTGCCCGCGGTGTACCCCGCGGTGTACTAGGGTATGTGGTGTCCCGCGGTGACCACATACCCTAGTACACATGGGTATGTGATGCCCGCGGTGTACTAGGGTATGTGGTGCCCGCGGTGTACTAGGGTATGTGGTGCCCGCAGTGTACTAGGGTATGTGATGCCCGCGGTGTACTAGGGTATGTGGTGCCCGAGGTGTAGTTGGGTATATGATGCCCGTGGTGTACTTGGGTATGTGATGCCCGCGGTGTAGTTGGGTATGTGATGCCCGCGGTGTAGGGTATGTGATGCCCGCGGTGTACTAGGGTATGTGGCACACACATACCCAACTACACCGCGGGCATCGCGGTGTACTAGGGTATTTGGTGCCCGCGGTGTACTAGGGTATACACCGCGGGCACCACATACCCAAGTACACCTCGGGCACCACATACCCAACTACACCGCGGTCACCACATACCCAAGTACACCGCGGGCACCACATACCCAAGCACACCGCGAGCACCACATACCCAACTACACCGCGGGCATCACATACCCTAGTACACCGGGGGCATCACATACCCTAGTACACCGCGGGCATCACATACCCTAGTACACCGCGGGCACCACATACCCTAGTACACCGCGGGCATCACATACCCTAGTACACCTCGGGCATCACATACCCAAGTACACCGCGGGCACCTAGGGTATGTGGTGCCCGCGGTGTAGTTGGGTATGTGATGCCCGCGGTGTACTAGGGTATGTGGTGCCCGCGGTGTACTAGGGTATGTGGTGCCCGCGGTGTAGATGGGTATGTGGTGCCCGCGGTGTAGTTGGGTATGTGATGTCCGAGGGCACCACATACCCTAGTGCACCGCGGGCACCACATACCCAAGTATACGCGGTATACTTTGTGATGCGTACTCCGCGGGCATCACATACCAACTACACCGCGGGCATCACATATCCTAGTACACTGCGGGCACCACATACCCTAGTACACCGCGGGCATCACATACCCAAGTACACCGCGGGCACCACATACCCAACTACACCGCGGGCACCACATACCCAACTACACCGCGGGCACCACATACCCTAGTATACCGCGGGCACCACATACCCATGTATACCGCGGGCACCACATACCCTAGTACACCGCGGGCACCACATACCCAACTACACCGCGGGCACCCCATACCCTATGTGATGCCATACATGGGTATGTGATGCCCGCGGTGTACTAGGGTATGTGGTGCCCGCGGTGTACTAGGGTATGTGGTGCCCGCGGTGTACTAGGGTATGTGATGTACATCGCGGGGGTATGTGATGCCCGCGGTGTACTATGGTATGAGGTGCCCGCGGTATACTTGGGTATGTGATGCCCGCGGTGTACTAGGTACACTGCGGGCACCACAAACCCACTTACACCGCGGGCATCACATACCCAAGTACACCGCAGGCACCACATACCCTAGTATACCGCGGGCCCCGCGGTGTAGTTGGGTATGTGATCACCGCGGGCACCACATACCCTAGTACACCGCGGGCACCACATACCCTAGTACACCGCGGGCACCACATAGCGTACTAGGGTATGTGATGCCCGCGGTATACATGGGTATGTGGTGCCCGCGGTATACTAGGGTATGTGGTGCCCGCGGTGCACTAGGGTATGTGGTGCCCGCGGGCACCACATACCCTAATACACCGCGGGCACCACATACCCAACTACACCGCGGGCACCACATACCCAAGTACACCGCGGGCATGTGGTGCCCGCAGTGTAGTTGGGTATGTGGTGCCCGCGGTGTAGTTGGGTATGTGATGCCCGCGGTGTACTTGGGTATGTGGTGCCCGCGGTATACTAGGGTATGTGGTGCCCGCGGTGTATTAGGGTATGTGGTGCCCGCGGTGTACTAGGGTACGTGGTGCATCACAATCACATACCCAACTACACCGCGGGCACCACATACCCTAATACACCGCCCTAGTATACCGTGGGCATCACATACCCTAGTACACCGTGGGCACCATATACCCAACTACACCGCGGGCACCCAACTACACCGCGGGCACCACATACCCTGGTGCCCGCGGTGTATTAGGGTATGTGGTGCCCGCGGTGTAAGTGGGTATGTGGTGCCCGCGGTGTACTTGGGTATGTGATGCCCGCTGTAGTTGGGTATGTGGTGCTCGCGGTGTAGTTGGGTATGTGATGCCCGCGGTGTTATGTGATGCCCGCAGTGCACTTGGGTATGTGATGCCCGCGGTGAAGTTGGGTATGTGATGCCCGCGGTGTACTAGGGTATGTGGTGCCCGCGGTGTACTAGGGTATGTGGTGCCCGCGGTGTAGTTGGGTATGTGGTGCCCGTAGTGTAGTTGGGTCACCACATACCCTAGTACACCGCGGGCACCACATACCCAACTACACCTCGGGCATCACATACCCAAGTACACCGCGGGCACCACATACCCTAGTACACCGCGGGCATCACATACCCAACTACACCGCGGGCATCATATACTCTAGTACACCGCGGGCATCACATACCCTAGTACACCGCGGGCACCACATACCTTAGTACTCCGCGGGCATCACATACCCAACTACACCGCGGGCACCACATACCCAATGTGGTGCCCGCGGTGCCCGCGGTGTACTAGGGTTTGTGGTGCCCGCGGTATACTAGTACACACCACATACCCAACTACACCGCGGGCACCACATACCCATGTATACCGCGGGCACCACATACCCTAGTACACCGCGGGCACCACATACCCTAGTGCACCGCGGGCATCACATACCCAAGTACACCGAGGGCACCACATACCCTAGTACACCGCGGGCACCACATACCCTAGTACACCGCGGGCACCACATAGCGTACTAGGGTATGTGGTGCCCGCGGTGTACTAGGGTATGTGGTGCCCGAGGTGTATTTGGGTATGTGGTGTCCGCGGTGTAGTTGGGTATGTGCTGCCCGAGGTGTACTAGGGTATGTGGTGCCCGCGGTGTACTAGGGTATGTGATGCCCGCGGTGTACTAGGGTATGGGTGCCCGCGGCGTACTAGGGTATGTGGTGCCCGCGGTGTACTAGGGTATGTGGTGCCCGCGGTGTACTAGGGTATGGGGTGCCCGCGGAATACTTGGGTATGTGGTGCCCGCGGTATACTAGGGGCCCGCGGTGTAGTTGGGTATGTGGTGCCCGCGGTGTAGTTGGGTATGTGGTGCCCGCGGTGTACTTGGGTATGTGGTGCCCGCGGTGTACTTGGGTATGTGATGCCCGCGGTGTACTAATGCCCGCGGTGTAGTTGGGTATGTGGTGCTAGCGGTATACTTGGTATGTGGTGCGCGGTGTACTAGGGTATGTGGTGCCCGCGGTGTAGATGGGTATGTGGTGCCGCGGAGTACTAGGGTATGTGGTGCCCGCGGTGTACTAGGGTATGTGGTGCCCGCGGTGTACTAGGGTATGTGGTGCCCGCGGTGTGCTTGGGTATGTGGTGCCCGCGGTGTACTAGGGTATGTGGTGCCCGCGGTATACATGGGTATGTGGTGCCCGCGGTGTGCGGTGCCCGCGGTGTACTAGGGTATGTGGTGCCCGCGGTGTACTAGGGTATGTGATGCCCGCGGTGTACTAGGGTATGTGGTGCCCGCAGTGTACTAGGGTATGTGGTGTGTACTAGGGTATGTGGTGCCCGCGGAGTACTAGGGTATGGGGTATGTGGTGCCCGCGGTGTACTTGGGTGTGGTGCGTACTCCGCGGGCATCACATACCCTAGTACACCGCGGGCACCACATACCCTAGTACTCCGCGGGCACCACATACCCTAGTACACCGCGGGCATCACATACCCAAGTCATACCCTAGTACACCGCGGGCACCACATACCCTAGTACTCCGCGGGCATCACATACCCAACTACATCGCGGGCGGTGTAGTTGGGTATGTGATGCCCGCGGAGTACTAGGGTATGTGATGCCCGCGGTGTACTAGGGTATGTGATGCCCGCAGTCCACCGCGGGCATCACATACCCTAGTACACCGCGGGCACCACATACCCAACATACCCTAGTACTCCGCGGGCACCACATACCCTAGTACACCGCGGGCATCACATACCCTAATACACCGCGGGCACCACATACCCTAGTATACCGCGGGCACCACATACCCTAATACACCGCGGGCACCACATACCCTAGTACTCCGCGGGCATCACATACCCAACTACACCGCGGGCACCACATACCCTAGTACACCGCAGGCACCACATACACCGCGGGCACCACATACCCTAGTACACCGCGGGCACCACATACCCTAGTACATGTTGCCTGAGGTGTACTTGGGTATGTGGTGCCCGAGGTGTACGGGCACCACATACCCTAGTACACCGCGGGCATCACATACCCTAGTACATACCCTAGAACACCGCGGGCATCACATACCCAACTACACCGCGGGCATCACAGAATACTAGGGTATGTGGTGCCCGCGGTGTACTAGGGTATGTGATGCCCGCGGTGTACTAGGGTATGTGGTGCCCGCAGTATACTAGGGTATGTGGTGCCCGCGGTGTAGGCACCACATACCCTAGTACACTGCGGGCACCACATACACCACATACCCAACTACACCGCGGGCACTGTCCCCTAGTACACCGCGGGCACCATATACCCTAGTACGCCGCGAGCATCACATACCCTAGTACACCGCGGGCACCACATACCCTAGTACACCGCGGGCATCACAGGACACCACATACCCAAGTACACCTCGGGCAACATGTACTTGGGTATGTGGTGCCCGCGGTATACATGGGTATGTGGTGCCCGCAGTGTACTAGGGTATGTGATGCGGTGAAGTTGGGTATGTGGTGCCCGCGGTGTACTAGGGTATGTGGTGCCCGCGGTGTAGTTGGGTATGTGGTGCCCGCGCTGTAGTAAGGGCCCGCGGTGTATTTGGGACTTGGGTATGTGGTGCCCGCGGTGTTCTAGGGTATGTACCCAACAACACCGCGGGCATCACATACCCTAGTACACCTCGGGCGTATGTGGTGCCCGCGGTGAAGGGTATGCGGTGCCCGCGGTGTACTTGGGTATGTGATGCCCGCGGTGTAGTTGGGTATGTGATACCCGAGGTGTACTAGGGTATGGGGTGCCCGCGGTGTAGTTGGGTATGTGTATGTGGTGCCCGCGGTGTACTAGGGTATGTGGTGCTGGTGCCTGTGATGCCCGAGGTGTACTAGGGTATGTGATGCCCGCGGTGTACTAGGGTATGTGGTGCCCGCGGTGTAGTTGGGTATGTGATGCCCGCGGAGTACTAGGGTATGTGGTGCCCGCGGTGTACTTGGGTATGTGGTGTACTAGGGTATGTGATGCCCGCGGTATACATGGGTATGTGGTGCCCGCGGTGTAGTTGGGACTTGGGTATGTGGTGCGTACACCGCGGGCATCACATACTCCGCGGGCACCATATACCCTAGTATACCTTGGGCACCACATACCCTAGTACACCGCAGGCACCACATACCCAACTACACCGCGGGCACCACATACCGGGTATGTGGTGCCCGCGGTGTACTAGGGTATGTGATGCCCGCGGTGTACTAGGGTATGTGGTGCCCGCGGTGAATTAGGGTCTGTGGTGCCCGCGGTGTACTAGGGTATGTGGTGCCCGCGGTGTACTAGGGTATGTGGTGCCCGCGGTGTACTTGGGACTTGGGTATGTGGTGCCCGCGGTGTAGTTGGGTATGTGATGCCCACGGTGTACTAGGGTATGTGGTGCCCGCGGTGTAGTTGGGTATGTGATGCCCGCGGTGTACTAAGGACTTGGGTATGTGAATGTACTAGGGTATGTGGTGCCCGCGGTATACTAGGGTATGTGGTGCCCGCGGTGTACTAGGGTATGTGATGCCCGCGGTGTACTTAGGTATGTGGTGCCCGCGGTGTACTAACATACCCAACAACACCGCGGGCACCACATACCCTAGTACACCGCGGGCACCACATACCCTAGTACACCGCGGGCATCACATACCCAACTACACCGCGGGCACCACATACCCATGTATACCGCGGGCACCACATACCCTAGTACACCGCGGGCACCCCATACCCTAGTACATCGCGGGCACCACATACCCTAGTACTCCGCGGGCATCACATACCCAACTACACCGCGGGCATCACATACCCAAGTACACCGCGGGCACCACATACCCTAGTACACCGCGGGCACCACATACCCTAGTACTCCGCGGGCACGAGGGTATGTGGTGCCCGCGGTATACATGGGTATGTGGTGCCCGCGGTGTACTAGGGTATGTGGTGCCCGCGGTGTACTAGGGTATGTGGTGCCCGCGGTGTACTAGGGTATGTGGTGCCCGAGGTGTACTAGGGCACATACCCTAGTACACCGCGGGACACCACATACCCATGATGCCCGCGATGTACTAGGGTATGTGGTGCCCGCGGTGTACTTGGGTATGTGGTGCCCGCGGTGTAGTTGGGTATGTGGTGCCCGCGGTGTAGTTGGGTATGTGGTGCCCGCGGTGTAGTTGGGTATGTGATGCCCATCACATACCCTAGTACACCGCGGGCATCACATACCCAACTACACCGCGGGCACCACATACCCTAGTACACCGCGGGCACCACATACCAAGTATACCGCGGTATGGGGTGCCCGCGGAGTACTAGGGTATGTGGTGCCCGCGGTGTACTAGGGTATGTGATGCCCGCGGAGTACGCACCACACCCAACTACACCGCGGGCACCATATACCCAACTACACCGCTGGCACCACATACCCAAGTCCCAAGTACACCGCGGGCAATGTGATGCCCGCGGAGTACTAGGGTATGTGGTGCCCGCGGTGTACCCGCTGTGTACTAGTATACCGTGGGCATCACATACCCTAGTACTCCGCGGGCACCACATACCCCAGTACACCGCGGGCATCACATACCCTAGTACACCGCGGGCACCACATACCCTAGTACACCGCGGGCACCACATACCCAACTACACCGCGTGGTGCCCGCGGTGTACTAGGGTATGTGGTGCCCGCGGTATAGTTAGGTATGTGATGCCCGCGGTGTACTAGGGTATGTGGTGCCCGCGGTGTACTAGGGTATGTGGTGTCCGAGGTGTACTTGGGTATGTGGTGCCCGCGGTGTACTTGGGTATGTGGTGCCCGCGGTGTATTTGGGTATGTGATGCCTGCGGTGTACTAGGGTATGTGATGCCCGCGGTGTACTAGGGTATGTGGTTCCCGCGGTATACTTGGGTATGTGGTGCCCGCGGTGTACTTGGGTATGTGATGCCCGCGGTGTACTAGGGTATGTGGTGCCCGCGGTGTACTAGGGTATGTGGTGCCCGCGGTGTAGTTGGGTATGTGGTGCCCGCGGTGTAGTTGGGTATGTGATGCCCGCGGAGTACTAGGGTATGTGGTGCCCGCGGTGTACTAGGGTATGTGGTGCCCGCGGTATACTTGGGTATGTGGTGCCCGCGGTGTACTAGGGTATAGGGTGTGTGATGCCCGCGGTGTACTAGGGTATGTGGTGCCCGCGGTGTACTAGGGTATGTGGTGCGCACCACATACCCTAGTACACCGCGGGCACCACATACCCTAGTACTCCGCGGGCATCACATACCCAACTTCACTGCGGGCACCACATACCCTAGTACACCGCGGGCACCACATACCCTAGTACATCTCGGTGCCCGCGGTGTAGTTGGGTATGTGATGCCCGCGGTGTACTTGGGTATGTGTTGCCCGCGGTGTAGTTGGGTATGTGGTGCCCGCGGAGTAGTAGGGTATGTGATGCCCGAGGTGTACTAGGGTATGTGGTGCCCGCGGTGTAGTTGGGTATGTGGTGCCCGCGCTACACCGCGTGCACCAGATACCCTAGTACACCGCGTACACCGCGGGCATCACATACCCTAGTACACCGCGGGCACCACAGGCATCACATACCCAAGTACACCGCGGGCACCACATACCCTAGTACACCGCGGGCATCACATACCCAAGTACACCGCGGGCACCACGGAGTACTAGGGTATGTGGTGCCCGCGGTATACTTGGGTATGTGGTGCCCGTGGTGTACTAGGGTATGTGGTGCTCGCGGTGTACTAGGGTATGTAGTGCCGGCGGTGTACTAGGGTATGTGATGCCCACGGTGTACTAGGGGTAGTTGGGTATGTGATGCCCGCGCTACACCGCGTGCACCAGATACCCTAGTACACCGCGTACACCGCGGGCATCACATACCCTAGTACACCGCGGGCACCACAGGCATCACATACCCAAGTACACCGCGGGCACCACATACCCTAGTACACCGCGGGCATCACATACCCAAGTACTCCGCGAGCATCACGGAGTACTAGGGTATGTGGTGCCCAGTACTAGGGTATGTGGTGCCCGCGGTGTACTAGGGTATGTAATGCCCGCGGTGTACTAGGGTATGTAATGCCCGCGGTGTCATTGGGTATGTGGTGCCCGCGGTACTAGGGTATGTGGTGCGGTGCCCGCGGTGTACTAGGTGCCCGTGGTGTAGTTGGGTATGTGGTGCCCGCGGGCACCACATACCCTAGTACACCGCGGGCACCACATACCCAACTACACCGCGGGCACCACATACCCTAGTACACCGCGGGCATGCACCACATACCCAAAGTACACCGCGGGCATCACATACCCAACTACACCGCGTACACCGCGGGCATCACATACCCTAGTACACCGCGGGCATCACATACCCAAGCACACCGCGGGCACCACATACCCTAGTACACCGCGGGCACCACATACCCTAGTACACCGCGGGCACCATATACCCTAGTACACCGCGGGCATCACATACCCAAGTACACCGCGGGCATCACATACCCAACTACACCGCGGGCACCACATACCCTAGTACTCCGCGGGCATCACATACCCAACTACACCGCGGGCACCATATACCCTAGTACACCGCGGGCATCACATACCCTAGTACACCGCGGGCACCATATACCCTAGTACATCGCGGGCATCACATACCCTAGTACACCGCGGGCATCACATACCCTAGTACACCGCGGGCACCACATACCCAAGCACCACATACCCTAGTACTGTAGATGGGTATGTGATGCCCGCGGTGTACTAGGGTATGTGGTGCCCGCGGTGTAGTTGGGTATGTGATACCCGAGGTGTAGTTGGGTATGTGGTGCCCGCGGTGTATTAGGGTATGTGGTGCCCGCGGCGTACTAGGGTATGTGGTGCCCGCGGTCTACTAGGGTATGTGGTGCCCGCGGTGTAGTTGGGTATGTGATGCCCGCAGTGTAGTTGGGTATGTGGTGCCCGCGATGTATGCCCGCGGTATACATGGGTATGTGGTGCCCGCGGTATGCCCGCGGTGTACATGGGTATGTGGTGCCCGCGGTGTAGTTGGGTATGTGAAGCCCGCGGTGTACTAGGGTTTGTGGTGCCCGCGGTGTACTAGGGTATGTGGTGCCCGCCCGCGGTGTATTAGGGTATGTGGTGCCCGCGGTGTACTAGGGTATGTGGTGCCCGCATCACATACCCTAGTATACCGCGGGCACCACATACCCTAGTACACCTCGGGCATCACATACCCAACTACACCGCGGGCTGGTGTACTAGGGTATGTGGTGCCCGCGATGTACTTGGGTATGTGGTGCCCGCGGTGTAGTTGGGTATGCACCACATACCCTAGTACACCGCGGGCACCCCATACCCTAGTACACTGCGGGCATCACATACCCAAGTATTCCGCGGGCATCACATACCCTACACCGCGGGCACCACATACCCAACTACACCGCGGGCACCACATACCCTAGTACACCGCGGGCACCACATACCCATGTATACCGCGGGCACCACATACCCTAGTACACCGCGGGCACCACATACCCAACTACACCGCGGGCACCACATACCCTAGTACACCGCGGGCACCACATTCCCAACTAGTACACCGCGGGCAATGGGTATGTGATGCCCGCGGAGTACTAGGGTATATGGTGCCCGCAGTGTACTAGGGTATGTGGTGCCCGCGGTGTAGTTGGGTATGTGATGCCCGAGATGTACTTGGGTATGTCGTGCCCGCGGTGTACTAGGGTATGTGGTGCCCGCGGTGTAGTTGGGTATGTGGTGCCCGCGGTGTAGTTGGGTATGTGATGCCCGCGGTGTACTAGGGGACAGTGCCCGCGGTGTAGTTGGGTATGTGGTGTATGTGGTGCCCGCAGTGTACTAGGGTATGTGGTGCGTACACCGCGGGCATCACATACTCCGCGGGCACCATATACCCTAGTATACCTTGGGCACCACATACCCTAGTACACCGCAGGCACCACATACCCAACTACACCGCGGGCACCACATACCGGGTATGTGGTGCCCGCGGTGTACTAGGGTATGTGATGCCCGCGGTGTACTAGGGTATGTGGTGCCCGCGGTGAATTAGGGTATGTGGTGCCCGCGGTGTACTAGGGTATGTGGTGCCCGCGGTGTACTAGGGTATGTGGTGCCCGCGGTGTACTTGGGACTTGGGTATGTGGTGCCCGCGGTGTAGTTGGGTATGTGATGCCCACGGTGTACTAGGGTATGTGGTGCCCGCGGTGTAGTTGGGTATGTGATGCCCGCGGTGTACTAAGGACTTGGGTATGTGAATGTACTAGGGTATGTGGTGCCCGCGGTATACTAGGGTATGTGGTGCCCGCGGTGTACTAGGGTATGTGATGCCCGCGGTGTACTTAGGTATGTGGTGCCCGCGGTGTACTAACATACCCAACAACACCGCGGGCACCACATACCCTAGTACACCGCGGGCACCACATACCCTAGTACACCGCGGGCATCACATACCCAACTACACCGCGGGCACCACATACCCATGTATACCGCGGGCACCACATACCCTAGTACACCGCGGGCACCACATACCCTAGTACATCGCGGGCACCACATACCCTAGTACTCCGCGGGCATCACATACCCAACTACACCGCGGGCATCACATACCCAAGTACACCGCGGGCACCACATACCCTAGTACACCGCGGGCACCACATACCCTAGTACTCCGCGGGCACTAGGGTATGTGGTGCCCGCGGTATACATGGGTATGTGGTGCCCGCGGTGTACTAGGGTATGTGGTGCCCGCGGTGTACTAGGGTATGTGGTGCCCGCGGTGTACTAGGGTATGTGGTGCCCGAGGTGTACTAGGGCACATACCCTAGTACACCGCGGGACACCACATACCCATGATGCCCGCGATGTACTAGGGTATGTGGTGCCCGCGGTGTACTTGGGTATGTGGTGCCCGCGGTGTAGTTGGGTATGTGGTGCCCGCGGTGTAGTTGGGTATGTGGTGCCCGCGGTGTAGTTGGGTATGTGATGCCCATCACATACCCTAGTACACCGCGGGCATCACATACCCAACTACACCGCGGGCACCACATACCCTAGTACACCGCGGGCACCACATACCAAGTATACCGCGGTATGGGGTGCCCGCGGAGTACTAGGGTATGTGGTGCCCGCGGTGTACTAGGGTATGTGATGCCCGCGGAGTACGCACCACACCCAACTACACCGCGGGCACCATATACCCAACTACACCGCTGGCACCACATACCCAAGTCCCAAGTACACCGCGGGCAATGTGATGCCCGCGGAGTACTAGGGTATGTGGTGCCCGCGGTGTACCCGCTGTGTACTAGTATACCGTGGGCATCACATACCCTAGTACTCCGCGGGCACCACATACCCCAGTACACCTCGGGCATCACATACCCTAGTACACCGCGGGCACCACATACCCTAGTACACCGCGGGCACCACATACCCAACTACACCGCGTGGTGCCCGCGGTGTACTAGGGTATGTGGTGCCCGCGGTATAGTTAGGTATGTGATGCCCGCGGTGTACTAGGGTATGTGGTGCCCGCGGTGTACTAGGGTATGTGGTGTCCGAGGTGTACTTGGGTATGTGGTGCCCGCGGTGTACTTGGGTATGTGGTGCCCGCGGTGTATTTGGGTATGTGATGCCTGCGGTGTACTAGGGTATGTGATGCCCGCGGTGTACTAGGGTATGTGGTTCCCGCGGTATACTTGGGTATGTGGTGCCCGCGGTGTACTTGGGTATGTGATGCCCGCGGAGTACTAGGGTATGTGGTGCCCGCGGTGTACTAGGGTATGGGGTGCCCGCGGTGTAGTTGGGTATGTGGTGCCCGCGGTGTAGTTGGGTATGTGATGCCCGCGGAGTACTAGGGTATGTGGTGCCCGCGGTGTACTAGGGTATGTGGTGCCCGCGGTATACTTGGGTATGTGGTGCCCGCGGTGTACTAGGGTATAGGGTGTGTGATGCCCGCGGTGTACTAGGGTATGTGGTGCCCGCGGTGTACTAGGGTATGTGGTGCGCACCACATACCCTAGTACACCGCGGGCACCACATACCCTAGTACTCCGCGGGCATCACATACCCAACTTCACTGCGGGCACCACATACCCTAGTACACCGCGGGCATCACATACCCTAGTACATCTCGGTGCCCGCGGTGTAGTTGGGTATGTGATGCCCGCGGTGTACTTGGGTATGTGTTGCCCGCGGTGTAGTTGGGTATGTGGTGCCCGCGGAGTACTAGGGTATGTGGTGCCCGAGGTGTACTAGGGTATGTGGTGCCCGCGGTGTAGTTGGGTATGTGGTGCCCGCGCTACACCGCGTGCACCAGATACCCTAGTACACCGCGTACACCGCGGGCATCACATACCCTAGTACACCGCGGGCACCACAGGCATCACATACCCAAGTACACCGCGGGCACCACATACCCTAGTACACCGCGGGCATCACAAACCCAAGTACACCGCGGGCACCACGGAGTACTAGGGTATGTGGTGCCCGCGGTATACTTGGGTATGTGGTGCCCGTGGTGTACTAGGGTATGTGGTGCTCGCGGTGTACTAGGGTATGTAGTGCCGGCGGTGTACTAGGGTATGTGATGCCCACGGTGTACTAGGGGTAGTTGGGTATGTGATGCCCGCGCTACACCGCGTGCACCAGATACCCTAGTACACCGCGTACACCGCGGGCATCACATACCCTAGTACACCGCGGGCACCACAGGCATCACATACCCAAGTACACCGCGGGCACCACATACCCTAGTACACCGCGGGCATCACATACCCAAGTACTCCGCGAGCATCACGGAGTACTAGGGTATGTGGTGCCCAGTACTAGGGTATGTGGTGCCCGCGGTGTACTAGGGTATGTGATGCCCGCGGTGTAGTTGGGTATGTAATGCCCGCGGTGTCATTGGGTATGTGGTGCCCGCGGTACTAGGGTATGTGGTGCGGTGCCCGCGGTGTACTAGGTGCCCGTGGTGTAGTTGGGTATTTGGTGCCCGCGGGCACCACAAACCCTACCGCGGTGTACTAGAGTATGTGATGCCCGCGGTGTACTAGGGTATGTGGTGCCCGCGATGTAAATGGGTATGCGGTGCCCGCGATGTAAATGGGTATGCGGTGCTTGTGGTGCCCGCGGTGTACTTAGGTATGTGGTGCCCGCGGTGTACTAGGGTATGGGGTGCCCGCGGTGTAGTTGGGTATGTGGTGCCCGCGGTGTAGTTGGGTATGTGATGCCCGCGGAGTACTAGGGTATGTGATGCCCGCGGTGTACTAGGGTATGTGGTGCCCGCGGTGTAGTTGGGTATGTGGTGCCCGCGGTTTACTAGGGTATGTGGTGCCCGCGGTGTAGTTGGGTATGTGGTGCCCGCGGTGTAGTTGGGTATGTGGTGCCCGCGGTGTACTAGGGTATGTGGTGCCCGCGGTGTGCTTGGGTATGTGGTGCCCGCGGTGTACTAGGGTATGTGGTGCCCGCGGTGTATTAGGGTATGTGGTGCCCGCGGTGTAGTTGGGTATGTGGTACACCGCGGGCATCACATACCCAACTACACCGCGGGCATCACATACCCAACAACACCGCAGGCACCACATACCAAGTATACCGCGGGCACCTCATACCCTAGTACACCGCGGTGTACTAGGGTATGTGGACATCACATACCCAACTACACCGCGGGCACCACATACCCAAGTACACCGCGGGCACCACATACCCTAGTACACCGCGGGCATCACATACCCAACAACACCGCAGGCACCACATACCAAGTATACCGCGGGCACCTCATACCCTAGTACACCGCGGGCACCACATACCCTAGTACACCGCGGGCACCACATACCCTAGTACACCGCGGGCACCACATGCCCGCGGTGTACTAGGGTATGTGGTGCCCGCGGTGTAGTTGGGTATGTGATGCCCGCGGTGTATTTGGGTGTACACCGCGGGCACCACATGGCACCACATACCCTAGTACTCCGCGGGCATGACATACCCAACTACACCGCGGGCACCACGGGCACCACATACCCTAGTACACCGCGGGCACCACATACCCAAGTACACCGCGGGCACTTGGTATGTGGTGCGGCGTACTAGGGTATGTGGTGCCCGTGGTGTAGTTGGGTATGTGATGCCCGAGGTGTACTAGGGTATGTGGTGCACCACATACCCTAGTACACCGCGGGCATCACATACCCAACTACACCGCGGGCACTACATACCCTAGTACACCGCGGGCATCACATACCCAACTACACCGCGGGCACCACATACCCTAGTACTCCGCGGGCATCACATACCAACTACACCGCGGGCATCACATATCCTAGTACACTGCGGGCACCACATACCCTAGTACACCGCGGGCATCACATACCCAAGTACACCGCGGGCACCACATACCCTAGTACACCGCGGGCATCACATAACCAACTACACCGCGGGCACCACATACCCAACTTCACCGCGGGCACCACATACCCTAGTACACCGCGGGCACCACATACCCTAGTACACCGCGGGCATCACATACCCTAGTACACCGCGGGCACCCCATACCCTAGTACACCGCGGGCACCACATACCCTTGTACACCGCGGGCACCACATACCCAACTACACCGCGGGCATCACATACCCTAGTACACCGCGGGCACCACATACCCAACTACACCGCGGGCATCACATACCCAACTACACCGCGGGCACCACATACCCTAGTACACCGCGGGCATCACATACCCTAGTACACCGCGGTACTAGGGTATGTGGTGCCCGCGGTGTAGTTGGGTATGTGGTGCCCGCGGTGTACTAGGGTATGTGGTGCCCGCGGTGTACGTAGTTGGTATGTGATGCCCGCGGAGTACTAGGGCATGTGGTGCCCGCGGTGTAGCTAGGGTAACAACACCGCGGGCACCACATACCCTAGTACACTTATGTGGTGCCCGCGGTGTACTTGGGTATGTGATGCCCGCGGTGTACTAGGGTATGTGATGCCCGCGGGCATCACATACCCAACAACACCGCGGGCACCACATACCCTAGTACACCGCGGGCATCACATACCCTAGTACACCGCGGGCATCACATACCCAACTACACCACGGGCATCACATACCCAACTACGTACACCGCGGGCACCACATACCCAACTACACCGCGGGCACCACATACCCAACTACACCGCGGGCACCACATACCCTAATACACCGCGGGCACCACATACCCAACTACACCGCGGGCACCACATACCCAACTACACCGCGGGCACCACATACCCTAGTACACCGCGGGCACCACATACCCAACTACACCGCGGGCACCACATACCCTAGTACACCGCGGGCACCACATACCCAACTATACCGCGGGCACTACATACCCTAGTACGCTATGTGGTGCCCGCGGTGTACTTGGGTATGTGGTGCCCGCGGTGCATCACATACCCAACTACACCGCGGGCATCACATACCCAACTACACCGCGGGCATCACATTCCCACGGAGTACAAGGGTATGTGGTGCCCGCGGTGTACTAGGGTATGTCACATACCCTAGTACACCGCGGGCACCACAGACCCTAGTACTCGTAGTTGGGTATGTGATGCCCGCGGTGTACTTGCGTATGTGATGCCCGCGGTGTATTAGGGTATGTGGTGCCCGCGGTGTAGTTCGGGCATCACATACCCAACTACACCGCGGGCACCACATACCGTGATGCCCGCGGTGTACTTGGGTATGTGGTGCCTGCGGTGTACTAGGGTATGTGGTGCCCGCGGTGTACTGGCACATACCCTAGTACACCGCGGGCACCACATACCCAACTACACCGCGGGCACCACATACCCTAGTACACCGCGGGCATCACATACCCAAGCACACCGCGGGCACCACATACCCTAGTAACACTGCGGGCACCACATACCCAAGTACCATACCCTAGTACATCGCGGGCACCACATACCCAACTACACCGCGGGCACCACATACCCTAGTACGCTATGTGGTGCCCGCGGTGTAGTTGGGTATGTGATGGCACCACATACCCAAGTACACCGCGGGCACCACATACCCTAGAACACCGCGGGCACTACATACCCAAGCACACCGCGGGCATCACATACCAAGGTGCCCGCGGTGTACTAGGGTATGTGGTGTATGTGGTGCCCGCGGTGTACTGGGTATGTGGTGCCCGCGGTGTAGTTGGGTATGTGGTGCCCGCGGTGTACTAGGGTATGTGGTGCCCGCGGTATAGTTAGGTATGTGATGCCCGCGGTGTTGTTGGGTATGTGATGCCCGCGGTGTAGATGGGTATGTGATGCCCGAGGTGTACTAGGGTATGTGATGCCCGCGGCACCACATACCCTAGTACACCGCGGGCATCACATACCCATCTACACCGCGGGCATCACATACCCAACAACACCGCGGGCACCACATACCCAAGTACATCGCGGGCATCGCATACCGAGATGTACTAGGGTATGTGATGCCCGCGGTGTACTTGGGTATGTGATGCCCGCGGTGTACTAGGGTATGTGGTGCCCGCGGTGTACTAGGGTATGAGATGCCCGCGGTATACTAGGGTATGTGATGCCCGCGGTGTAGATGGGTATGTGATGCCCGCGGTGTAGTTGGGTATGTGATGCCCGCGGTGTACTAGGGTATGTGATGCCCGCGGTGTACTAGGGTATGCGGGTATGCGGTGTACTGGGGTATGTGATGCCCGCGGTGTAGTTGGGTATGTGATGCCCGCGGTGTACTAGGGTATGTGGTGCCCGCGGTGTAGTTCGGTATGTGATGCCCGAGGTGTCCGCGGTGTACTAGGGTATGTGGTGCCCGCGGTGTAGTTGGGTATGTGATGCCCGCGGTGTAGTTGGGTATATACACCGCGGGCACTACATACCCTAGTACACCGCGGGCACCACGGTATGTGGTGCCCGCGGTGTACTAGGGTATGTGATGTATGTGGTGCCCGCGGTGTTGTGGTGCCCGCGGTGTACTAGGGTATGTGGTGCCCGCGGTGTAGTTGGGTATGTGGTGCCTAGTACACCGCGGGCATCACATACCCAACTACACCGCGGGCATCACATACCCAACTACACCGCGGGCACCACATACCCTAGTACACCGCGGGCACCACAGGGCATCACATACCCAATTACACCGCGGGCATCACATACCCTAGTACACCTCGGGCACCACATACCCTAGTACACCGCGGGCACCATATACCCTAGTACACCGCGGGCACCACATACCCTAGTACACCGCGGGCACCACATACCCTTGGGTATGTGGTGCCCGCGGTGTACTTGGGTATGTGGTGCCCGCGGTGTAGTTGGGTATATGGTGCCCGCGGTGTACATGGGTATGAGATGACCGCGGTGTACTTGGGTATGTGGTGCACTGTGGTGCCCGCGGTGTACTAGGGTATGTGGTGCCCGCGGTGTAGTTGGGTATGTGGTGCCCGCGGTGTAGTTGGGTATGTGATGCCCGCGGTGTACTAGGCACCACATACCCAACTACACCGCGGGCACCACATACCCTAGTACACCGCGGGCACCACAACACCGCGGGCACCACATACATCACATACCCTAGTACACCGCGGGCACCACATACCGTGGTGCCCGCGGTGTACTAGGGTATGTGGTGCCCGCGGTGTAGTTGGGTATATGGTGCCCGCGGTGTACATGGGTATGAGATGACCGCGGTGTACTTGGGTATGTGGTGCCCGCGGTGTACTAGGGTATGTGATGCCCGCGGTGTACTAGGGTATGTGGTGCCCGCGGTGTACTAGGGTATGTGGTGCCCGCGGTGTAGTTGGGTATGTGATTGCCCGCGGTGTACTTGGGTATGTGGTGCCCGCGGTGTACTAGGGTATGTGGTGCCCGCAGTGTACTAGGGGCACCACATACCCAACTACACCGCGGGCTTCACATACCCAACTACACCGTGGGCACCACATACCCTAGTTCACCGCGGGCACCACATACCCTAGTACACCGCGGGCACCACATACCCTAGTACACCGCGGGCATCACATACCCTAGCACACCGCGGGCTCCACATACCCTAGTACACCGCGGGCACAGTTGGGTATGTGGTGCCCGCGGTGTAGTTGGGTATGTAATGCGTAGTTGGGTATGTGGTGCCCGCGGTGTACTAGGGTATGTGGTGCCCGCTGTGTACTAGGGTATGTGATGCCCGCGGTGTACTAGGGTATGTGATGCCCGCGGCGTACTAGGGTATGTGGTGCCCGCGGTGTACTAGGGTATGTGATGCCCGCGGTGTACTAGGGTATGTGGTGCCCACGGTGTAGTTGGGTATGTGGACACCACGGGCACCACATACCCTAGTGCACCGCGGGCACCACATACCCTAGTACGCCGCGGGCACCACATACCCTAGTATACACCGCGGGCACCACATACCCTAGTACACCGCGGGCACCACATACCCTAGTACACCGCGGGCACCACATACCCTAGTACACCGCGGGCATCACATACCCCACCGCGGGCACCCCATACCCTAGTACACCGCGGGCACCACATATCCTAGTACACCGCGGGCACCACATACCCAACTACACCGCGGGCATCACATACCCAACTATACCGCGGGCACCACATACCCTAGTACACCGCGGGCATCACATACCCATCTACACCGCGGGCATCACATACCCTAGTATACCGCGGGCCGCGCCCTAGTACATCGCGGGCACCACATACCCTAGTATACCGCGGGCACCACATACCCTAGTACACCGCGGGCACCATATACCCAACTACACCGCGGGACACCACCCTAGTACACCGCGGGCACCACATACCCAACTACACCGCGGGCATCACATACCCTAGTACACTGCGATCACCACATACCCTAGTACACCGCGGTATACTAGGGTATGTATGTGATGGTACATACCCAACTACACCGCGGGCACCACATACCCTAGTACACCGCGGGCATCACATACCCTAGTACACCGCGGGCACCACATACCCTAGTACACCGCGGGCATCACATACCCAATAGGGTATGTGGTGCCCGAGGTGTACTAGGGTATGTGATGCCCGCGGTGTACTAGGGTATGTGGTGCCCGCCCGCGGTGTATTAGGGTATGTGGCGGTGTACTAGGGTATGTGGTGCCCGCAGTGTACTAGGGTATGTGGTGCCCGCGGTGTAGTTGGGTATGTGGTGCGGTGTACTAGGGTATATGGTGCCCGCGGTGTACTAGGGTATGTGGTGCCCGCGGTGTACTAGGGTATGTGGTGCCCGCGGTGGGCACCACATACCCTAGTACACCGCGGGCACCCCATACCCTAGTACACCGCGGGCACCACATACCCAACTACACCGCGGGCACCACATACCCTAGTACACCGCGGGCATCATATACCCTAGTACACCGCGGGCATCACATACCCTAGTATACCGCGGGCACCACATACCCAAGTACACCGCGGGCACCACATACCCTAGTACACCTCGGGCATCACATACCCAACTACACCGCGGGCACCACATACCCAAGTATACCGCGGGCACCACATACCCTAGTACACCGCGGGCATCACATACCCTAGTACTCCGCGGGCACCACATACCCTAGTACAACGCGGGCATCACATACCCAAGCACACCGCGGGCATCGGGCACCACATACCCTAGTACACCGCGCGGGCACCACATACCCTAGTACACCGCGGGCACCACATACCCTAGTACATCGCGGGCACCACATACCCATCTACACCGCGGGCACCACATACCCTAGTACACCGCGGTGTAGTTGGGTATGTGATGCCCGCGGTGTACTAGGGTATGTGGTGCCCGCGGTGTAGTTGGGTATGTGGTGCCCGCGGTGTACTAGGGTATGTGGTGCCCGCGGTATACTTGGGTATGTGGTGCCCGCGGTGTACTTGGGTATGTGATGCCGGCAGTGTACTAGGGTATGTGGTGCCCACGGTGTACTTGGGTATGTGATGCCCGCGGGATGCCCGCGGTGTACTACGGTATGTGGTGCCCGCGGTGTAGTTGGGTATGTGGTGCCCGCGGTGTAGTTGGGTATGTGGTGCCCGCGGTGTACTAGGGTATGTGGTGCCCGGTATGTGGTGCCCGCGATGTACTAGGGTATGTGGTGCCAGCGATGTACACTGCGGGCACCACATACCCTAGTACACCGCGGGCACCACATACCCTAGTACACCGCGGGCACCACATAGCACATACCCTAATACACCGCGGGCACCACATACCCTAGTACACCGCGGGCATACACCGCGGGCATCACATACCCAACTACACCGCGGGCACCACATACCCTAGTACACTGCGGGCATCACATACCCTAGTGCCCGCGGAGTACTAGGGTATGTGGTGCCCGCGGTGTAGTTGGGTATGTGGTGCCCGCGGTGTAGAGTACTAGGGTATGTGGTGGTATGTGGTGCACCACATACCCTAGTACACCGCGGGCACCACATACCCAACTACGCCGCGGGCAACACATACCCTAGTACACCGCGGGCACCACAAAGTACACCGCGGGCACCACATACCCTAGTACACCGCGGGCACCACATACCCTAGTACACCGCGGGCACCACATACCCTGTACACCGCGGGGCACCACATACCCAACTACACCGTGGGCACCACAAACCCAAGTACACTGCGGGCACCACATACCCTAGTATACCGCGGGCACCTGTACTAGGGTATGTGGTGCCCGCGGTGTACTAGGGTATGTGATGCCCGCGGTGTAGTTGGGTATGTGGTGTCCCGCAGTGTACTGGGGTATGCACCACATACCCTAGTACGCCGCGGGCACCACATACCTTAGTACACCGCGGGCACCACATACCCTAGTACACCGCGTACTAGGGTATGTGGTGCCCGCGGTGTACTAGGGTATGTGGTGCCCGCGGTGTACTAGGGTATGTGGTATCACATACCCATGTATACCGCGGGCACCACATACTACTTGGGTATGTGATGCCCGCGGTGTACTAGGGTATGTGATGCCCGCGGAGTACTAGGCATCACATACCCTAGTACACCACATACCCAAGTACACCTCGGGCATCACATACCCAACAACACCGCGGGCACCACGTACACCGCGGGCACCACATACCCTAGTACATGTGGTGCCCGCGGTGTACTAGGTCCCGCACACCACATACCCTAGTACACCGCGGGCATGTGGTGCCCGCGGTGTAGTTGGGTATGTGGTGCCCGCGGTGTAGTTGGGTATGTGATGCCCGCGGTGTACTTGGGTATGTGGTGCCCGCGGTATACTAGGGTATGTGGTGCCCGCGGTGTATTAGGGTATGTGGTGCCCGCGGTGTACTAGGGTACGTGGTGCATCACAATCACATACCCAACTACACCGCGGGCACCACATACCCTAATACACCGCGGGCATCACATACCCTAGTACACCGCGGGCACCACATACCCTAGTACACCGCGGGCACCACATACCCTAGTACGCCGCGGGCACCACATACCCTAGTACACCGCGGGCACCACATACCATAGTACACCGCGGGCACCACATACCCTAGTACTCCGCGGGCACCACATACCCTAGTATACCGCGGGCACCACATACCCAACTACACCGCGGGCACCACATACCCATGTACACCGCTGGCACCACATACCCAAGTCCCAAGTACACCGCGGGCACCACATACCCAACTACACCGCGGGCACCACAACCCTAGTACACCGCGGGCACCACATACCCTAGTACACCGCGGGCACCACATACCCAACTACACCGCGGGCATCACATACCCTAGTACACTGCCGGCACTACATACCCTAGTATGCCCGCGGTATACATGGGTATGTGGTGCCCGCGGTGTACTAGGGGTAGTATGTGGTGCCCGCGTATACTTGGGTATGTGATGCCCGCGGAGTACTAGGGTATGTGGTGCCCGCGGTATACATGGGTATGTGATGCCCATACCCAACAACACCGCGGGCACCACAGACCCTAGTACACCGCGGGCACCACATACCCACCGCGGGCACCACATACCCAATGACACCGCGGGCATCACATACCCTAGTACACCGCGGGCATCACATATCCTAGTACACCGCGGGCACCACATACCCAAGTACATCTCGGGCACCACATACCCAACTACACCGCGGGCACCACATACCCAAGTATACCGCGGGCACCACATGCCCTAGTACACCGCGGGCACCACATACCCTAGTACACCTCGGGCATCACATACCCTAGTATACCGCGGGCACCACAGACCTATACCGCGGGCACCACATACCCAACTATGCCCGAGGTGTACTAGGGTATGTGATGCCCGCGGTGTAGTTGGGTATGTGATGCCCACATACCTTACTACACAGCGGGCACCACATACCCATGTATACCGTACACCGCGGGCATCACATACCCTAGTACACCGCGGGCATCACATACCCAACACCACATACCCTAGTACACCGCGGGCACCACATACCCTAGTACACCGCGGGTGCCCGCGCGGTGTACTTGGGTATGTGGTGCCCGCGGTGTACTTGGGTATGTGGTGCCCGCGGTGTACTAGGGTATGTTGTGCCCGCGGAGTACTAGGGTATGTGGTGCCCGCGGTGTAGTTGGGTATGTGATGCCCGCGGTGTACTAGGGTATGTGATGCCCGCGGTGTAGTTGGGTATGTGATGCCCGCGGTGTGGTTGGGTATGTGACACCGCGGGCATCACATACCCAACTACGCGGTGTAGTTGGGTATGTGGTGCCCGCGGTGTACTAGGGTATGTGGTGCCCGCGGTGTACTAGGGTATGTGGTGCCCGCGGTGTACTTGGGTATGTGGTGCACTGTGGTGCCCGCGGTGTAGTTGGGTATGGTACACCGCGGGCATCACATACCCTAGTACTCCGCGGGCACCCCATACCCTAGTACATCGCGGGCACCACATACCCAACATACCCTAGTACACCGCGGGCACCACATACCTTAGTACACCGCGGGCATCACATACCCTAGTACACCGCGGGCACCACATACCCTAGTATACCGCGGGCACCACATACCCAAGTACACCGCGGGCACACGCGGTGTAGTTGGGAATGTGGCGGTGTACTAGGGCATGTGGTGCCCGCGGTGTAGTTGGGTATGTGGTGCCCCAAGTACACCGCGGGCACCACATACCCAACTACACCGCGGGCACCACATACCCAACTACACCGCGGGCACCACATACCCTAGTACACCGCGGGCACCACATACCCGGGTATGTGGTGCCCGCGGTGTACTAGGGTATGTGGTGCCCGCGGTGTACTTGGGTATGTGATGCCCGCGGTGTACTAGGGTATGTGATGCCCGCAGTGTAGTTGGGTATGTGGTGCCCGTACTTGGGTATGTGGTGCCCGCGGTGTACTAGGGTATGTGGTGCCCGCAGTGCACTTGGGTATGTGATGCCCGCGGTGAAGTTGGGTATGTGATGCCCGCGGTGTACTAGGGTATGTGGTGCCCGCGGTGTACTAGGGTATGTGGTGCCCGCGGTGTAGTTGGGTATGTGGTGCCCGTAGTGTAGTTGGGTCACCACATACCCTAGTACACCGCGGGCACCACATACCCAACTACACCTCGGGCATCACATACCCAAGTACACCGCGGGCACTACCCTAGTACACCTCGGGCATCACATACCCAAGTACGCCACGGGCATCACATATCCTAGTACACTGCGGACTAGGGTATGTGGTGCCCGCTGTCCGCCCGCGGTGTACTAGGGTATGTGATGCCCGCGGTGTCGCATACCCTAGTACACCGCGGGCACCACATACCCTAGTACACCGCGGGCACCACACACCCTAGTACACTGCGGGCATCACATACCCTAGTACACCGCGGGCATCACAAACCCTAGTACACCGCGGGCACCACATACCCTAGTACACCGCGGGCACCACATACCCTAGCACACCGCGGGCATCACATACCCTAGTACACCGCGGGCACCACATACCCAAGTACACCGCGGGCATCACATACCCAACTACACCGCGGGCACCACATACCCAACTACGCCACGGGCACCACATACCCTAGTAGCAACACATACCCAACTACACCGCGGGCATCACATACCCAACTACACCTCGGGCACCACATACCCATGTATACCGCGGGCACCACATACCCTAGTACACCGCGGGCATCACATACCCAAGTACACCGCGGGCACCACATATTCTAGTACTCTGCGGGCATCACATACCCAACTACACCACGGGCACCACATACCCAACTACACCGCGGGCACCACATACGCGGGCACCACATACCCTAGTACATCGCGGGCATCACATACCCTACTACACCGCGGGCACCACATACCCTAGTACACCGCGGGCACCACATACCCTAGTACTCCGCGGGCATCACATACCCTAGGTGCCCGCGGTGTAGTTGGGTATGTGGTGCCCGCGGTGTAGTTGGGTATGTGATGCCCGCGGTGTACTAGGGTATGTGATGCCCGCGGTTGATGCCCGCGGTGTAGTTGGGTATGTGATGCCCGCGGTGTGCTAGGGTATGTGGTGCCCGCGGTGTACTAGGGTATATGGTGCCCGCGGTGTAGTTGGGTATGTGATGCATACCCAACTACATCGCGGGCACCACATACCCAACTACACCGCGGGCATCACATAACATACCCTAGTACACCGCGGGCATCACATACCCAACTACACCGCGGGCATCAACCGCGGGCATCACATACCCTAGTACACCGCGGGCATCACATACCCAACTACACCGCGGGCACCACATACCCAAGTACACCGCGGGCACCACATACCCTAATACACCGCGGGCACCACATACCCAAGTAAACCGCGGGCACCCCATACCCTAGTACACCGCGGGCAGCGGTGTAGTTGGGTATGTGGTGCCCGCGGTGTACTAGGGTATGTGGTGCCCGCGGTATACATGGGTATGTGGTGCATCACATACCCAACTACACCGCGGGGCATCACATACCCAAGTACATCTCGTACACCGCGGGACACCACATACCCAACTACACCGCGGGCATCACATACCTAACTATACCGCGGGCACCACATACCCTAGTACATCTCGGGCACCACATACCCTAATACACCGTGGGCACCACATACCCTAGTACACCGCGGGCACCACATACCCAAGTATACCGCGGGCACCACATACCCAAGTACACCGCGGGTATGTGGTGCCCGCGGTGTACTAGGGTATGGGGTGCCCGCGGTGTACTAGGGTATGTGGTGCCCGCGGTGTACTAGGGTATGTGGTGCCCGCGGTGTAGTTGGGTATGTGATGCCCGAGATGTACTTGGGTATGTGGTGTACTAGGGTATGTGGTGCCCGCGGTGTACTAGGGTATGTGATGCCCGCAGTGTACTAGGGTATGTGGTGCCCGCGGTGTACTAGGGTATGTGGTGCCCGCGGTATACATGGGTATGTGGTGCCCGCGGTGTAGTTGGGTATGTGGTGCCCGCGGTGTACTAGGGTCTGTGGTGCCCGCGGTGTAGTTGGGTTGGGTATGTGGTGCCCGCGGTGAAGTTGGGTATGTGGTGTATATGGTGCCCGCGGTGTACTAGGGTATGTGGTGCCCGCGGTGTAGTTGGGTATGTGATGCACACCGCGGGCATCACATACCTTACTACACCGCGGCACCACATACCCTAGTACACCGCGGGCACCACATACCCAAGTACAACGCGGGCACCACATACCCAACTACACTGCGGGCATCACATACCCAACTACACCGCGGGCACCACATACCCTAGTACACCGCGGGCATCACATACCCAACTACACCGCGGGCACCACATACCCTAGTACATCGCGGGCACCAGGGTATGTGGTGCCCGCGGTGTACTAGGGTATGTGATGCCCAAATACCCTAGTACTGCGGGCATCACATACCCTAGTATGTGGTGCCCGCGGTGTACTAGGGTATGTGGTGCCCGCGGTGTACTAGGGTATGTGGTGCCCGCGGTGTAGTTGGGTATGTGGTGCCCGTATGTGGTGCCCGCGGTGTACTAGGGTATGTGATGCCCGCGGTGTACTAGGGTATGTGATGCCCGCGGTGTACTAGGGTATGTGGTGCCACTACACCGCGGGCACCACATACCCTAATACACCGCGGGCACCACATACCCTAGTACACCGCGGGCACCACATACCCTAGTACACCGCGGGCATCACATACCCTAGTACACCGCGGGCATCCACCGCGGGCACCACACCCTAGTACACCGCGGGCACCACATACCCAACTACACCGCGGGCACCACATACCCTAGTACTACACCGCGGGCACCACATACCCTAGTACACCGCGGGCACCACATTCCCTAGTACACCGCGGGCGCGGGCACCACATACCCTAGTACACTGCGGGCACCACATACCCAACTACACCGCGGGCACCACATACCCTAGTACACCGCTAACCACATACCCTAGTACACCGCGGGCACCACATACCCTAGTACACCGCGGGCACCACATACCATACCCTAGTACACCGCGGGCACCACATACCCTAGTACACTGCGGGAACCACATACCCAAGCACACCGCGGGCACCACATACCCTAGTACACCGCGGGCACCAGGTATGTGGTGCCCGCGGTGTACTAGGGTATGTGGTGCCCGCGGTATACTTGGGTATGTGGTGCCCGCGGTGTAGTTGGGTATGTGATGCCCGCAGTGTACTAGGGTATGTGATGCTGCCCGCGCCGGCACTAGTACTAGGGTATGTGGTGCCCGTGGTGTACTAGGGTATGTGGTGCCCGCGGTGTACTAGGGTATGTGGTGCCCGCGGTGTATTAGGGTACGTGGTGCCCGCGGTGAGCCCGCGGTGTACTAGGGTATGTGGTGCCCGTTGTGTACGGGCACCACATACCCTAGTACACCGCGGGCATCACATACCCAACTACACCGCGGGCACCACATACCCAACTACACCGCGGGCACCACATACCCAACTACACCACGGGCACCACATACCCAAGTACACCGCGGGCACCACATACCCATGTATACCGCGGGCACCACATACCCTAGTACACCACGGGTATCACATACCCAACTACACCGCGGGCACTACATACCCTAGTACACCGCGGGCACCACATACCCAACTACACCGCGGGCACCACACTACACCGCCGGCACCACATACCCTAGTACACCGCGGGCGCACCACATACCCTAGTACACCGCGGGCACCACATACCCAACTACACCGCGGGCATCACATACCCTAGTACTCCGCGGGCATCACATAACCACTTACACCGCGGGCATCACATACCCTAGTACACCTCGGGCATCACATACCCAAGTACACCTCGGGCATCACATACTACACCGCGGGCACCACATACCCTAGTACACCGCGGGCATCACATGTGCCCGCGGTGTACGTGGGTATGTGGTGCCCGCGCTGTAGTAAGGTATGTGATGCCCGCGGTATAGTATGTGGTGCCCGCGGTGTACTAGGGTATGTGATGCCCGCGGAGTACTAGGGTATGTGATGTCCGAGGTGTACTTGGGTATGTGATGCCCGAGGTGTACTAGGGTATGTGATGCCCGAGCTGTACTAGGGTATGTGGTGCCCGCGGTGTAGTTGGGTATGTGGTGCTATATGGTGCCCGCGGTGTACTTGGGTATGTGATGCCCGCGGTGTACTTGGGTATGTGGTGCCCGCGGTGTACTAGGGTATGTGATGCCCGCGGTGTTGCCCGCGGTGTAGTTGGGTATGTGGTGCCCGCGGTGTACTAGGGTATGTGACATCACATACCCAATGACACCGCGGGCATCACATACCCAAGTACACCGCGGGCACCACATACCCTAGTACACCGTGGGCATCACATACCCAAGTACAACGCCGGCATCACATACCCAACTACACCGCGGGCACCACGCGTACACCGCGGGCACCACATACCCTAGTACACCGCGGGCATCACATACCCTAGTACACCGCGAGCACCACATACCCTAGTACACCGCGGGCACCACATACCCTAGTACACCGCGGGCACAACATACCCAACTACACCGCGGGCACCACATACCCTAGTACACCGCGGGCACCACATACCCAACTACACCGCGGGCACCACATACCCAACTACACCGCGGGCACCACATAACCTAGTACACCGCGGGCACCACATACCCAACTACACCGCGGGCACCACTACACCGCGGGCACCCCATACCCTAGTACACCGGCACCACATACATCACATACCCAACTACATCGCGGGCACCACATACCCTAGTACACCGCGGTGTACTAGGGTATGTGATGCCCGCGGAGTACTAGGGTATGTGGTGCCCGCGGTGTACTAGGGTATGTGGTGCCCGCGGTGTACTAGGGCATGTGGTGCCCGCGGTATACTTGGGTATGTGGTGCCCGCGGTGTACTAGGGTATATGATGCCCGCGGTGTACTAGGGTATGTGGTGCCCGCGGTGTAGTTGGGTATGTGGTGCCCGCGGTGTACTAGGGTATGTGGTGCCCGCGGTGTACTAGGGTATGTGATGCCCGTGGTGTGCTAGGGTATGTACCGCGGGCACCCCATACCCTAGCCACATACCCTAGTACACTGCGGGCATCACATACCCATGTATACCTCGGGCACCACATACCTAACAACACCGCGGGCACCACATACCCTAGTACACCGCGGGCACCACATACCCAACAACACCGCGGGCACCGCGGGTATGTGGTGCCCGCGGTGCACTAGGGTATGTGGTGCCCGTGGTGTAGTTGGGTATGTGATGCGGGGGTATGTGGTGCCCGCGGTGTACTAGGGTATGTGGTGCCCGCGATGTACTAGGGTATGTGGTGCCCGCGGTGTACATGTGGTGCTCGCGGTGTACTAGGGTATGTGGTTACACCGCGGGCACCACATATTCTAGTACTCCGCGGGCATCACATACCCAACTACACCACGGGCACCACATACCCAACTACACCGCGGGCACCACATACGCGGGCACCACATACCCTAGTACACCGCGGGCACCACATACCCAACTTCACCGCGGGCACCACATACCCAACTACACTACGGGCACCACATACCCTAGTACACCGCGGGCACCACATACCCTAGTACACCGCGGGCACCACACACGGGTATGTGGTACACCGCGGGCACCACATATAATATGGGTATGCGGTGCATCACATATCCTAGTACACTGCGGGCACCACATACCCTAGTACTCCGCGGGCACCATATACCCTAGTATACCTTGGGCACCACATACCCTAGTACACCGCAGGCACCACATACCCAACTACACCGCGGGCACCACATACCGGGTATGTGGTGCCCGCGGTGTACTAGGGTATGTGCCCGCGGTGTACCCTAGTATACCGCGGGCATCACATACCCTAGTACTCCGCGGGCACCACATACCCAAGTACACCGCGGGCACCACATACCCTAGTACACCGCGGGCACCACATACCCAATACACCGCGGGCACCACATACCCTAGTACACCGCGGGCACCACATACCCTAGTACACCGCGGGCACCATATACCCTAGTACACCGCGGGCACCCCGGGCAACCGCATACCCTAGTACACCGCGGGCACCACATACCCTAGTACACCGCGGGCACCACATACCCAACTACACCGCGGGCACCACATACCCAACTACACCGCGGGCACCACATACCCAACTACACCGCGGGCACCACATACCCAACTACACCGCGGGCACCACATACCCAACTACACCGCGGGCACCACATACTGGTTGGGTATGTGGTGCCCGCGGTGTAGTTGGGTATGTGATGCCCGCGGTGTACTAGGGTATGTGGTGCCCGCGGTGTGCTTGGGTATGTGATGCCCGCGGTGTACTAGGGTATGTGGTGCCTGCGGTGTACTAGGGTATCTGGTGCCCGCGGTGTACTTGGGTATGTGATGCCCGCGGAGTACTAGGGTATGTGGTGCCCGCGGTGTACTAGGGTATGTGGTGCCCGCGGTGTAGTTGGGTATGTGGTGCCCTGTGGTGCCCGCGGTGTACTAGGCTAGGGTATGTGGTGCCCGCGGTGTAGTTGGGTATGCGATGCGTGCCCGCGGTGTACTAGGGTATGTGGTGCCCGCGGTGTAGTTGGGTATGTGGTGCCCGCGGTGTACTAGGGTATGTGGTGCCCGCGGTGTACTAGGGTATGTGGTGCCCGCGGTGCCCGCGGTGTACTAGGGTATGTGGTGCCCGCGGTGTACTAGGGTATGTGGTGCCCGCGGTGTACTAGGGTATGTGATGCCCGCGGTGTACTAGGGTATGTGGTGCCTAGTACACCGCGGTCATCTCATACCCTAGTATACCGCGGGCATCACATACCCAACTACACCGCGGGCATCACATACCCTAGTACACCGCGGGCACTAGGGTATGTGATGCCCGCGGTGTACTAGGGGTACTAGGGTATGTGATGCCCGCGGTGTACTAGGGTATGTGGTGCCCGCGGTGTACTGATGACCGCGGTGTACTAGGGTATGTGGTGCCCGCGGTGTACTAGGGTATGTGGTGCCCGCGGTGTACTAGGGTATGTGGTGCACCGCGGGCACCACATACCCAAGTATACCGCAGGCACCTCGTACCCATCTACACCGCGGGCATCACATACCCAAGTACACGGCGGGCATCACATACCCTAGTACTCCGCGGGCATCACATAACCACTTACACCGCGGGCATCACATACCCTAGTACACCTCGGGCATCACATACCCAAGTACACCTCGGGCATCACATACTACACCGCGGGCACCACATACCCTAGTACACCGCGGATGCCCGCAGTCCACCGCGGGCATCACATACCCTAGTACACCGCGGGCACCACATACCCAACTACACCGCGGGCACCACATACCAAGTATACCGCGGGCACCTCATACCCTAGTACACCGCGGGCTGTACTAGGGTATGTGATGCCCGCGGTGTAGTTGGGTATGTGGTGCCCGCGGTGTACTAGGGTATGTGGTGTCCCGCGGTGTACTAGGGTATGTGGTGCGGGCACCACATACCCTAATACACCGCGGGCACCACATACCCAAGTACACCGCGGGCACCACATACCCTAGTACACCGCGGGCACCACATACCCAACTACACCGCGGGCACCACATACCCTAGTACACCGCGGGCATCATATACGATGCCCGTATGTGGTGCCCGCGGTGTAACTGCGGGCATCACATGTATGTGGTGCCCGTGGTGTACTAGGGTATGTGGTGCCCGCGGTGTAGTTGGGTATGTGATGCCCGCGGTGTACTAGGGTATGTGATGCCCGCGGTGTACTAGGGTATGTGGTGCCCGCGGTGAAGTTGGGTATGTGATGCCCTAGGTGTAGTTGGGTGTGGTGCCCGCGGTGTACTAGGGTATGTGGTGCCCGCGGTGTAGTTGGGTATGTGATGCCCGCGGTGTAGTTGGGTACGTGATGCCCGCGGTGTACTAGGGTATGTGGTGCCCGCGGTGTACTTGGGTATGTGGTGCACTGTGGTGCCCGCGGTGTAGTTGGGTATGGTACACCGCGGGCATCACATACCCTAGTACTCCGCGGGCACCCCATACCCTAGTACATCGCGGGCACCACATACCCAACTACACCGCGGGCATCACATACCCTAGTACACCGCGGGCACCACATACCCTAGTACACCGCAGGCACCACATACCCTAGTACACCGCGGGCACCACATACCCAAGTATACCGCGGGCACCACATACCCTAGTACACCTCGGGCATCACATACCCTAGTACACCGCTACCCTACTACACCGCGGGCACCACATACCCTAGTACATATACCGCGGGCACCACATACCCTAGTACACCGCGGGCACCACACCGCGGGTACACCGCGGGGGGTATGTGGTGCCCGCGGTGCACTAGGGTATTTGGTGCCCGAGGTGTACTTGGGTATGTGATGCCCGCGGTGTACTAGGGTATGTGGTGCCCGCGGTGTGCTTGGGTATGTGGAGTGCCCGTGGTGTACTAGGGTATGTGGTGCCCGCGGAGTACTAGAGTATGTGGTGCCCGGTGGTGCCCGTGGTGTACTAGGGCACCACATACCCTAGTACACCGCGGGCATCACATACCCAAGTACACAGCGGGCACCACATACCCTAGTACACAGCGGGCACCACATACCCAACTTCACCGCGGGCACCACATACACCGCGGGGTATGGGGTGCACCACATACCCTAGTACACCGCGGAGTACACTGCGATCACCATATACCCTAGTACGCCGCGGGCACCACATACCCTAGTACACCGCGGGCACCACATACCCTAGTACACCGCGGGCATGCACCACATACCCAACTACACCGCGGGCACCACATACCCTAGTACACCGCGGGCACCACATACCCTAGTACACCGCGGGCACCACATACCCAATGACACCGCGGGCATCACATACCCAACTACACCGCGGGCATCACATACCCTAGTACACCGCGGGCACCACATACCCTAGTACACCGCGGGCACCACATACCCTAGTACATCGCGGGCACCACATACCCTAGTACACCGCGGGCATCACATACCCTAGTACACCGCGGGCACCACATACCCTAGTACACCGCGGGCCCCGCGGGGCATCACATACCCAACTACACCGCGTACACCGCGGGCACCGCGGGCACCACATACCCAAATACAACGCCGGCACCACATATCCTAGTACACCGCGGGCACCACATACCCTAGTACACCGCGGGCACCACATACCCTAGTACACCGCGGTACTAGGGTATGTGATAGTACTAGGGTATGTGGTGCCCGCGGGCATACTAGGGTATGTAGTGCCGGCAGTGTACTAGGGTATGTGGTGCCCGCGGTGTATTAGGGTATGTGATGCCCGCGATGTACTAGGGTATGTGGTGCCCGCGGTGCCCACGGTATACTTGGGTATGTGGTATGTGATGCCCGCGGTGTAGTAGGGTATGTGATGCCCGCGGTGTAGTTGGGTATGCACATACCCAACTACACCGCGGGCACCACATACCCAAGTACACCGCGGGCACCACATACTCCTAGTACACCGCGGGCACCACATACCCTAGTACATGTACTTGGGTATGTGGTGCCCGCGGTGTAGTTGGGTATGTGGTGCCCGCGGTGTACTAGGGTATGTATACCCTAGTACATCGCGGGCACCACATACCCACTTACACCGCGGGCACCACATACCCTAGTACACCGCGGGCACCACATACCTAAGTACACAGCGGGCACCACATACCCTAGTACACCGCGGGCACCACATACCCATGTATACCGCGGGCACCACATACCCTAGTACACCGCGGGCACCACATACCCTAGTACACCGCGGGCACCACATACCCAACTACACCGCGGGCACCACATACCCAACTACACCGCGGGCACCACATACCCTAGTACACCGCGGGCACCACATACCCTAGTACACCGCGGGCACCACATACCCTAGTACACCGCGGGCATCACATACCCAACTACACCGCGGGCACCACATACCCAAGTACACCGCGGGCACCACATACCCAAGTACACCGCGGGCATCACATACCCTGTTCTAGGGTATGTGGTGCCCGCGGTGTATTAGGGTATGTGGTGCCCGCGGAGTACTAGGGTATGTGGTGCCCGCGGTGTACTAGGGTATGTGATGTGATGCCCGCGGTATACTTGGTATGTGGTGCCCGCGGTGTACTAGAGTATGGGGTGCCCGCGGTGTACTAGGGTATGTGATGCCCGCGGTGTACTAGGGTATGTGATGCCCGCGGTGTAGTTGGGTATGTGGTGCCCGCGGTGTATTTGGGTATGTGATGCCTGCGGTGTACTAGGGTATGAGGTGCCCGCGGTGTAGTTGGGTATGTGGTGCCCGCGATGTACTAGGGTATGTGGTGCCCGCGGTGTACTAGGGTATGTGGTGCCCGCGGTGTACTAGGGTATGTGGTGCCCGCGGTGTATACATACCCTAGTACACCGCGGGCACCACATACCCTAGTACACCGCGGTGTACTAGGGTATGTGGTGCCCGCGGTGTATTAGGGTATGTGGTGCCCGCGGTGTACTAGGGTATGCGGTGCCCGCGGGGCATCTCATACCCTAGTACACCGCGGGCACCACATACCCTAGTACACCGCGGGCACCACATACCCAACTACACCGCGGGCACCACATACCCAAGTACACCGCGGGCGCGGGCACCACATACCCTAGTACACCGCGGGCACCACATACCCTAGTACTCCGCGGGCATCACATACCCAAGTACACCTCGGGCATCACATACCCTAGTACACCGCGGTCATCTCATACCCAACTACACCGCGGGCATCACATACCCTAGTACACCGCGGGCATCACATACCCAACTACACCGCGGGCACCACATACCCAACTACACCGGATGCCCGCGGTGTACTAGGGTATGTGGTGCCCGCGGTGTACTAGGGTATGTGATGCCCGCGGTGTACTTAGGTATGTGGTGCCCGCGGTGTAGTTGGGTATGTGGTGCCCGCGGTGTAGTTGGGTATATGATGCCCGCGGTGTACTTGGGTATGTGGTGCCCGCGGTGTACTAGGGGTGGTGCCCGCGGTGTACTTGGGTATGTGGTGCCCGCGGTGTACTAGGGTATGTGGTGCCCGCGGTGTACTAGGGTATGTGGTGCCCGCGGTGTACTTGGGTATGTGATGCCCGCGGTGTAGTTGGGTATGGGGTGCCCGCGGTGTACTAGGGTATGTGGTGCCCGCGGTGTAGTTGGGTATGTAATGCCCGCGGTGTACTAGGGTATGTGGTGCCCGAGGTGTACTAGGGTATGTGATGCCCGCGGTGTAGTTGGGTATGTGATGCCCGCAGTGTACTAGGGTATGTGGTGCCCGCGGTATACTAGGGTATGTGGTGCCCGCGGTGTACTAGGGATGTGGTGCCCGCGGTATACTAGGGTATGTGGTGCCCACGGTATACTAGGGTATGGGGTGCCCGCGGTGTAGTTGGGTATGTGGTGCCCGCGGTGTAGTTGGGTATGTGATGCCCGCGGAGTACTAGGGTATGTGGTGCCCGCGGTATACATGGGTATGTGGTGCCCGCGGTGCACCTCATACCCTAGTACACCGCGGGCATCTTATACCCAACTCCCTAGTACACCGCAGGCACCACATACCCAACAACACCGCGGGCACCACATACCCAAGTATGCCGCGGGCACCACATACCCTAGTATACCGCGGGCACCACATACCCTAGTACACCGCGGGCACAACATACCCTAGTACACCGCGGGCACCACATACCCAAGTATACCGTGGGCATCACATACCCTAGTACACCGCGGGCATCACATACCCAACTACACCGCGGGCATCACATACCCAACTACACCGCGGGCACCACATACCCTAGAACTCCGCGGGTATCACATCACATACCCAACTACACCGCGGGCACCACATACTCTAGTACACCGCGGGCACCACATACCCTAGTACACCGCGGGCATCACATACCCAAGTACGCCACGGGCATCACATATCCTAGTACACTGCGGGCACCACATACCCTAGTACGCCGCGGGCATCACACACCACATACCCAACTACACCGCGGGCACCACATACCCAACTACACCGCGGGCATCACATACCCTAGTACACTGCCGGCACTACATACCCTAGTATGCCCGCGGTGTAGTTGGGTATGTGGTGCCCGAGGTGTACTTGGGTATGTGGTGCCCGCGGTGTACTAGGGTATGTGGTGCCCGCGGTGTACCCCGCGGTGTACTAGGGTATGTGGTGTCCCGCGGTGACCACATACCCTAGTACACCGCGGGCATCACATACCCAAGCACACCGTGGGCACCACATACCCAACTACACCGCGGGCATACTAGGGTATGTAGTGCCGGCAGTGTACTAGGGTATGTGATGCCCGCAGTGTAGTTGGGTATGTGGTGCCCGCGGTGTACTAGGGTATGTGATGCCCGCGGTATACTAGGGTATGTGGTGCCCGCGGTGAAGTTGGGTATGTGATGCCCGCGGTGTACTAGGGTATGTGGTGCCCGCGGTGTAGTTGGGTATGTGATGCCCGCGGTGTACTATGTGATGCCCGCGGTGTGCTAGGGTATGAGGTGCGGTGCCCGCGGTGTAGTTGGGTATGCGATGCCCGCGTTGTATTTGGGTATGTGGTGCCCGCGGAGTACTAGGGTATGTGGTGCCCGCGGTGTATTAGGGTATGTGATGCCCGCGGTGTACTAGGGTATGTGGTGCCCGCGGTGTACTAGGGTATGTGGTGCCCGCGGTGTACTAGGGTATGTGATGCCCGCGGTGTACTAGGGTATGTGGTGCCCGCGGTGTACTTGGGTATGTGATGCCCGCGGAGTACTAGGGTATGTGGTGCCCGCGGTGTACTAGGGTATGTGATGCCCGCGGAGTACTAGGGTATGTGTTGCCCGCGGTGTACTAGGGTATGTGGTGCCCGCGGTGTAGTTGGGTATGTGGTGCCCACCACATACTCAACTACACCGCGGGCATCACATACCCTAGTACACCGCGGGCACCACATACCCTAGTACACCGCGGGCACACCGCGGGCACCACATACCCTAGTACACCGCGGGCACCGCGGGCACCCCATACCCAACTACACCGCGGGCACCATATACCCTAGTACACCGCGGGCATCACATACCCTAGTACTCCGCGGGCATCACATACCCAACTACACCGCGGGCACCACATACCCAACTACACCGCGGGCATCACATACCCTAATACACCGCGAGCACCACATACCCAACTACACCGCGGGCACCACATACCCAAGTACACCAGGGTATGTGGTGCCCGCGGTGTAGTTGGGTATGTGATGCCCGCGGTGTAGTTGGGTATGTGGTGCCCGCGGTGTAGTTGGGTATGTGATGCCCAACTACACCGCGGGCATCACATACCCAAGTACACCGCGGGCACCACATACCCAACTACACCGCGGGCACCACATACCCTAGTACACCGCGGGCACCACATACCCAACTACACCGCGGGCACCACATACCCTAGTACACCGCGGGCACCACATACCCTAGTACTCCGCGGTGCCCGCGGTATACATGGGTATGTGATGCCCGAGGTGTACTTGGGTATGTGGTGCCCGCGGTGTACTAGGGTATGTGGTGCCCGCGGTGTACTAGGGTATGTGGTGCCCGCGGTATACTTGGGTATGTGATGCCCGCGGTATATTTGGTATGTGGTGCCCGCGGTGTTGTTGGGTATGTCATACCCAACTACACCGCGGGCACCACATACCCTAGTACTCCGCGGGCACCACATACCCAACTACACCGCGGGCACCACATAGCATCACATACCCAACTACACCACGGGCACCACATACCCAACTACACCGCGGGCACCCCATACCCTAGTACACCGCGGGCATCACATACCCAAATACACCGCGGGCACCACATACCCAAGTACACCGCGGGCACCACATACCCAAGTATACCGCGGGCATCACATACCCAAGTACACCGCGGGCATCACATACCGCGGTGTACTAGAGTATGTGGTGCCCGCGGTATACTAGGGGTATGTGGTGCCCGCGGTGTACTAGGGTATGTGGTGCCCGCGTTGTACTAGGGTATGTGGTGCCCGCGGTGTAGTTGGGTATGTGATGCCCGCGGTGTAGTTGGGTATGTGATGCCCGCGGAGTACTAGGGTATGTGGTGCCCGCGGTGTATTAGGGTATGTGGTGCCCGCGGTGTACTTGGGTATGTGGTGCCCGCGGTGTGCCCGCGGCGTACTAGGGTATGTGGTGCCCGCGGTGTACTAGGGTATGTGATGCCCGCGGTGTACTAGGGTATGTGATGCCCGAGGTGTATTTGGGTATGTTGTGCCCGCGGTGTAGTTGGGTATGTGCTGCCCGAGGTGTACTTGGGTATGTAGTGCCCGCGGTGTACTAGGGTATGTGGTGCCCGCGGTGTAGTTGGGTATGTGGTGCCCGCGGGCATCACATACCCAAGTACACTGCGGGCATCACATACCCAACTACACCGCGGGCACCACATACCCAAGTACACCGCGGGCACCACATAGGGTATGTGATGCCCGCGGTGTACTTGGGTATGTGATGCCCGCGGGCATCACATACCCTAGTAAACCAAGGGCATCACATACCCAAGTACACCGCGGGCACCACATACCCTAGTACACCGCGGGCATCACATACCCAACTACACCGCGGGCACCACATACCAAGTATACCGCGGGCACCTCATACCCTAGTACACCGCGGGCATCTTATACCCAACTACACCGCGGGCATCACATACCTAACTATACCGGGGCACCACATACCCTAGTACACCGCGGGCATCACATACCCTAGTACACCGCGGGCAGCGGGCACCACATACCCTTGTACTCCGCGGGCACAACATACCCTAGTACACCGCGGGCACCACATACCCAACTACACCGCGGGCACCGCATACCCTAGTACACCGCGGGCACCACATACCCTAGTACACCGCGGGCATCACATACCCTAGTACACCTCGGGCACCACATACCCAAGTATACCGCGGGCATCACATACCCAAGTACACCGCGGGCACCACATACCCCCGCGGTGTAGTTGGGTATGTGATGCCCGCGGTGTACTAGGGTATGTGGTGCCCGCGGTGTAGTTGGGTATGTGATGCCCGCGGTGTACTAGGGTATGTGGTGCCCGCAGTGTACTAGGGTATGTGGTGCCCGCGGTGTAGTTGGGTATATGATGCCCGCGGTATACATGGGTATGGGGTGCCTGCGGAGTACTAGGGTATGTGGTGCCCGCGGTGTACTAGGGTATGTGATGCCCGCGGTGTACTAAGGTATGTGGTGCCCGCGGTGTACTAGGGTATGTGATGCCCGCGGTGTTGTTGGGTATGTGGTGCCCGCGGTGTAGTTGGGTATGGGGTATGTTCACATACCCTAGTACACCTCGGGCATCACATACCCAACTACACCGCGGGCATCACATACCCAACTACACCGCGGGCACCACATACCCTAGTACACCGCGGGCATCACATACCCTAGTACACCGCGGGCATCACAACTAGGGTATGGGGTGCCCGCGGAGTACTAGGGTATGTGGTGCCGCGGTGTAGTAAGGTATGTGATGCCCGCGGTGTACTAGGGTATGTGGTGCCCGCGGTGTACTTGGGTATGTGATGCCCGCGGTATACTAGGGTATGTGGTGCCCGCGGTGTACTAGGGTATGTGGTGCCCGCGGTGTACTAGGGTATGAGATGACCGCGGTGTACTTTGTGATGCCCGCGGTGTAGCCCGCGGTGTAGTTGGGTATGTGGTGTACTAGGGTATGTGGTGCCCGCGGTGTAGTTGGGTATGTACACCGCGGGCACCACATACCCTAGTACACCTCGGGCATCACATGCCCTAGTATACCGCGGGCACCACATACCCTAGTACACCGCGGGCATCACATACCCAACTATATGTGGTGCCCGCGGTGTACTAGGGTATGTGGTGCCCGCGGTGTAGTTGGGGCGGGCACCACATACTCTAGTTTACCGCGGGTACCACATACCCAACTACACCGCGGGCACCACATACCCTAGTACACCGCGGGCACTACATACCCAAGTACACCGCGGGCACCACATACCCTAATACACCGCGGGCACCACATACCCTAGTACACCGCGGGCATCACATACCCTAGTACACCGCGGGCACCACATACCCAACTACACCGCGGGCACCACATACCCTAATACACCGCGGGCACCACATACCCTAGTACACCGCGGGCATCACATACCCTAGTACACCGCGGGCACCACATACCCTAGTACATCGCGGGCACCACATACCCAAGTACACCGCGGGCACCACATACCCTAGTACACTGCGGGCACCACATACCCAACTACACCGCGGGCAACACATACCCTAATACACCGCGGGCACCACATACCCAAGTATACCGCGGGCATCACATACCCAAGTACACCGCGGTGATGCCCGCGGTGTAGTTGGGTATGTGGTGCCCGCGGTGTACTTGGGTATGTGATGCCCGCGGTGTAGTTGGGTATGTGATGCCCGCGGAGTACTAGGGTATGTGGTGCCCGCGGTGTACTAGGGTATGTGGTGCCCGTGGTACACCGCGGGCACCACATACCCTAGTACACCGCGGGCACCACATACCCAACTACACCGCGGGCATCACATACCCAAGTACACCGCGGGCACCACATACCCTAGTACACCGCGGGCATCACATACCCAAGTACACCGCGGGCACCACATACCCTAGTACACAGCGGGCACCACATACCCAACTACACCGCGGGCACCACATACCCCAGTACACCGCGGGCATCACATACCCAACTACACCGCGGGCACCACATACCCTAGTACACCGCGGGCATCACATACCCAACTACACCGCGGGCACCACATACCCAAGTACACCGCGGGCACCACATACCCTAGTACACCGCGGGCACCACATAACCATGTATACCGCGGGCACCACATACCACAATACAACGCGGGCACCGCATACCCTAGTACACCGCGGGCACCACATACCCAAGTACACCGCGGGCACCACATACCCAAGTACACCGTGGTGCCCGCGGTGTACTAGGGTATGTGGTGCCCGCGGTGTACTAGGGTATGTGATGCCCGCGGTGTACTGGGGTATGTGATGCCCACGGTGTACTAGGGTATGTGGTGCCCGCGGTGTAGTTGGGTATGTGGTGCCCGCGGTGTACTAGGGTATGTGGTGCCCGCGGTGTACTAGGGTATGTGATGCCCGCGGTGTAGTTGGGTATGTGATGCCCGCGGAGTACTAGGGTATGTGGTGCCCGTGGTATACATGGGTATGTGGTGCCCGCGGTGTAGTTGGGTATGTGATGCCCGCGGTGTACTAGGGTATATGATGCCCGCGGTGTAGTTGGGTATGTGATGCCCGCGGTGTACTAGGGTATGTGGTGCCCGCGGTACTAGGGTATGTGGTGCCCGCGGTGTAGTTGGGTATGTGGTGCCCGCGGTGTAGTTGGGTATGTGGTGCCCGCGGTGTACTAGGGTATGTGGTGCCCACGGTGTAGGGCATCACATTCCCAACTACACCGCGGGCACCACATACCCTAGTACTAGTACACCGCGGGCACCACATACCCTAGTACATCGCGGGCATCACATACCCTAGTACACCGCGGGCACCACATACCTTAGTACACCGCGGGCATCACATACCCTAGTACACCGCGGGCACCACATACCCTAGTACTCCGCAGGCACCCCATACCCATGTATACCGCGGGCATCATATACCCAACTACACCGCGGGCACCACATACCCTAGTACACCGCGGGCATCACATACCCTAGTACACCTCGGGCACCACATACCCAAGTATACCGCGGGCATCACATACCCAAGTACACCGCGGGCACCACATACCCCCGCGGTGTAGTTGGGTATGTGATGCCCGCGGTGTACTAGGGTATGTGGTGCCCGCGGTGTAGTTGGGTATGTGATGCCCGCGGTGTACTAGGGTATGTGGTGCCCGCAGTGTACTAGGGTATGTGGTGCCCGCGGTGTAGTTGGGTATATGATGCCCGCGGTATACATGGGTATGGGGTGCCTGCGGAGTACTAGGGTATGTGGTGCCCGCGGTGTACTAGGGTATGTGATGCCCGCGGTGTACTAAGGTATGTGGTGCCCGCGGTGTACTAGGGTATGTGATGCCCGCGGTGTTGTTGGGTATGTGGTGCCCGCGGTGTAGTTGGGTATGTGGTGCCCGCGGTGTAGTTGGGTATGTGATGCCCGAGGTGTACTAGGGTATGTGAACATACCCTAGTACACCGCGGGCATCACATACCCAACTACACCGCGGGCACCACATACCCTAGTACACCGCGGGCATCACATACCCTAGTACACCGCGGGCATCACAACTAGGGTATGGGGTGCCCGCGGAGTACTAGGGTATGTGGTGCCGCGGTGTAGTAAGGTATGTGATGCCCGCGGTGTACTAGGGTATGTGGTGCCCGCGGTGTACTAGGGTATGTGATGCCCGCGGTATACTAGGGTATGTGGTGCCCGCGGTGTACTAGGGTATGTGGTGCCCGCGGTGTACTAGGGTATGAGATGACCGCGGTGTACTTTGTGATGCCCGCGGTGTAGCCCGCGGTGTAGTTGGGTATGTGGTGTACTAGGGTATGTGGTGCCCGCGGTGTAGTTGGGTATGTACACCGCGGGCACCACATACCCTAGTACACCTCGGGCATCACATGCCCTAGTATACCGCGGGCACCACATACCCTAGTACACCGCGGGCATCACATACCCAACTATATGTGGTGCCCGCGGTGTACTAGGGTATGTGGTGCCCGCGGTGTAGTTGGGGCGGGCACCACATACTCTAGTTTACCGCGGGTACCACATACCCAACTACACCGCGGGCACCACATACCCTAGTACACCGCGGGCACTACATACCCAACTACACCGCGGGCACCACATACCCTAATACACCGCGGGCACCACATACCCTAGTACACCGCGGGCATCACATACCCTAGTACACCGCGGGCACCACATACCCAACTACACCGCGGGCACCACATACCCTAATACACCGCGGGCACCACATACCCTAGTACACCGCGGGCATCACATACCCTAGTACACCGCGGGCACCACATACCCTAGTACATCGCGGGCACCACATACCCAAGTACACCGCGGGCACCACATACCCTAGTACACTGCGGGCACCACATACCCAACTACACCGCGGGCAACACATACCCTAATACACCGCGGGCACCACATACCCAAGTATACCGCGGGCATCACATACCCAAGTACACCGCGGTGATGCCCGCGGTGTAGTTGGGTATGTGGTGCCCGCGGTGTACTTGGGTATGTGATGCCCGCGGTGTAGTTGGGTATGTGATGCCCGCGGAGTACTAGGGTATGTGGTGCCCGCGGTGTACTAGGGTATGTGGTGCCCGTGGGCATCACATACCCTAGTACACCGCGGGCACCACATACCCAACTACAACCTCGGGCATCACATACCCAAGTACACCGCGGGCACCCCATACCCTAGTACACCGCGGGCATCACATACCCAAGTACACCGCGGGCACCACATACCCTAGTACACAGCGGGCACCACATACCCAACTACACCGCGGGCACCACATACCCCAGTACACCGCGGGCATCACATACCCAACTACACCGCGGGCACCACATACCCTAGTACACCGCGGGCATCACATACCCAACTACACCGCGGAAATCACATACCCAAGTACACCGCGGGCACCACATACCCTAGTACACCGCGGGCACCACATAACCATGTATACCGCGGGCACCACATACCACAATACAACGCGGGCACCGCATACCCTAGTACACCGCGGGCACCACATACCCAAGTATACCGCGGGCACCACATACCCTAGTACACCGTGGTGCCAGCGGTGTACTAGGGTATGTGGTGCCCGCGGTGTACTAGGGTATGTGATGCCCGCGGTGTACTGGGGTATGTGATGCCCACGGTGTACTAGGGTATGTGGTGCCCGCGGTGTAGTTGGGTATGTGGTGCCCGCGGTGTACTAGGGTATGTGGTGCCCGCGGTGTACTAGGGTATGTGATGCCCGCGGTGTAGTTGGGTATGTGATGCCCGCGGAGTACTAGGGTATGTGGTGCCCGTGGTATACATGGGTATGTGGTGCCCGCGGTGTAGTTGGGTATGTAATGCCCGCGGTGTACTAGGGTATATGATGCCCGCGGTGTAGTTGGGTATGTGATGCCCGCGGTGTACTAGGGTATGTGGTGCCCGCGGTACTAGGGTATGTGGTGCCCGCGGTGTAGTTGGGTATGTGGTGCCCGCGGTGTAGTTGGGTATGTGGTGCCCGCGGTGTACTAGGGTATGTGGTGCCCACGGTCATCACATTCCCAACTACACCGCGGGCACCACATACCCTAGTACTAGTACACCGCGGGCACCACATACCCTAGTACATCGCGGGCACCACATACCCAAGTACACCGCGGGCATCACATCACATACCCAAGTACACCGCGGGCACCACATACCCTAGTACACCGCGGGCACCACACACACAAGCACACCGCGGGCACCACATACCCTAGTACACCGCGGGTATCACATACCCAACTACACCACGGGCACCACATACCCTTGTACTCCGCGGGCATCACATACCCAACTACAGTACACCGCGGGCACCACATACCCTAGTACACCGCGGGCACCACATACCCTAGTACACCGCGGGCACCACATACCCAAGTATACCGCGGGCATCACATACCCAAGTACACCGCGGGCATCACATACCCAACTACACCGCGGAGTACTGTAGATGGGTATGTGGTGCCCGCGGTGTAGTTGGGTATGTGATGCCCGCGGTGTAGTTGGGTATGTGGTGCCCGCGGTGTAGTTGGGTATGTGGTGCCCGCGGTGTACTTGGGTATGTGATGCCCATAGCGTACTAGGGTATGTGGTGCCCGCGGTGCCCGCGGTGTACTAGGGTATGTGGTGCCCGCGGTGTAGTTGGGTATGTGGTGCCCGCGGTGTACTAGGGTATGTGGTGCCCGCGGTGTAGTTGGGTATGTGGTGCCCGCGGTGTACTAGGGTATGTGGTGCTACACCGCGGGCACCACATACCCAACTACACCGCGGGCACCACATACCCTAGTACACCGCGGGCATCACATGTGCCCGCGGTGTACTGGGGTTTGTGGTGCCCGCGGTGTACTAGGGTATGTGATGCCCGCGGTGTACTAGGGTATGTGGTGCCCGCGGTGTAGTTGGGTATGTGATGCCCGCGGCGTACTAGGGTATGTGGTGCCCGCGGTGTAGTTGGGTATGTGATGCCCACGGTGTAGTTGGGTATGTGATGCCCGCGGTGTAGTTGGGTATGTGGTGCCCGCGGTGTAGTTGGGTATGTGGTGCCCGCGGTGTACTTGGGTATGTGATGCCCGCGATGTACTAGGGTCTGTGGTGCCCGCGGAGTAGTTGGGTATGTGGTGCCCGCGGTGTACTTGGGTATGTGATGGTGGTGCCCGCGGTGTACTAGGGTATGTGGTGCCCGCGGTGTACTAGGGTATGCGGTGCCCGCGGTGTACTAGGGCATGTGGTGCCCGCGGTGTAGTTGGGTATGTGGTGCCCGCGGTGTACTTGGGTATGTGATGCCCGCGGTGTAGTTGGGTATGTGGTGCCCGCGGTGTACTAGGGTATGTGGTGCCCGCGGTGTAGTTGGGTATGTGATGCCCGCGGTGTACTAGGGTATGTAGTGCCCGCGGTGTACTTGGGTATGTGATGCCCGTGGCGTACTTGGGTATGTGATGCCCGTAGTGTAGTTGGGTATGTGGTGCCCGCGGGCACCACATACCCAATGACACCGCGGGCATCACATTCCCAACTACACCGCGGGCACCACATACCCTAGTACACCGCGGGCACCACATACCCTAGTATACCGCGGGCACCACATACCCAAGTATACCGCGGGCAGGCACCACATACCCTAGTACACCGCGGGCACCGCATACCCCTAGTACTCCGCGGGCACCACATACCCTAATATACCGCGGGCATGCACCACATACCCAAGTACACCGCGGGCATGACATACCCAACTACACCGCGGGCACCGCATACCCTAGTACACCGCGGGCACCACATACCCAACTACACCGCGGGCACCACATACCCAACTACACCGCGGGCACCACATACCCAACTACACCGCGGGCACCACATACCCAAGCACACCGCGGGCATCAGTACACAGCGGGCACCACATACCCTAGTACACCGCGGGCACCACATACCCAACTACACCGCGGGCATCGCGGTGTACTAGGGTATGTGGTGCCCGCGGTGTAGTTGGGTATGTGGTGCCCGCGGTGTAGTTGGGTATGTGGTGCCCGCGGTGTAGTTGGGTATGTGGTGCCCGCGGTGAACTAGGGTATGTGGTGCCCGCTGTGTACTGATGCCCGCGGTGTGCTTGGGTATGTGGTGCCCGCGGTGTAGTTGGGTATGTGGTGCCCGCGGTGTAGTTGGGTATGTGATGCCCGCGGTGTACTAGGGTATGTGGTGCCCGCGGTGTAGTTGGGTATGTGATGCCCACGGTGGTGCCCGCGGTTTACTAGGGTATGTGGTGCCCGCGGTGTACTAGGGTATGTGGTGCCCGCGGTGCCCGCGGTGTATTTAGGTATGTGGTGCCCGCGGTATATTTGGGTATGTGGTGCCCGCGGTGTACTAGGGTATGTGGTGCCCGCGGTGTACTAGGGTATGTGGTGCCCGCGGTGTAGTTGGGTATGTGATGCCCGCGGTGTACTAGGGTATGTGGTGCCCGCGGTATACATGGGTATGTGGTGCCCGCGATGTACTAGTACACCGGGGGCATCACATACCCAACTACGCCGCGGGCATCACATACCCTAGTGCCCGCGGAGTACTAGGGTATGTGATGCCCGCAGTGTACTAGAGTATATGATGCCCGCGGTATACTAGGGTATGTGGTGCCCGCGGGGCACTACATACCCTAGTACCACCGCGGGCATCAATCTACACCGCGGGCACCACATACCCTAGTACACCGCGGGCACCACATACCCAAGTACACCGCGGGCACCACATACCCAACTACACCGCGGGCACCACATACCCAACTACACCGCGGGCACCACATACCCTAGTACACCGCGGTGTACTAGGGTATGTGGTGCCCGCGGTGTAGTTGGGTATGTGGTGCCCGCGGTGTACTAGGGTATGTGATGACCGCGGTGTACTTTGTGATGCCCGCGGTGTAGTTGGGTATGTGATGCCCGAGGTGTAGTTGGGTATGTGATGCCCGCGGAGTACTAGGGTATGTGGTGCCCGCGGTGTAGTTAGGTATGTGATGCCCGCGGTGTACTAGGGTATGTGGTGCCCGCGGTATACTTGGGACTTGGGTATGTGGTGCCAGCGGTGTAGATGGGTATGTGATGCCCGCGATGTACTAGGGTATGTGGTGTCCGCGGTGTACTTGGGTATGTGATGCGCACCACATACCCAACTACACCGCGGGCACCACATACCCTAGTACACCGCGGGCACCACATACCCAACTACACCGCGGGCACCACATACCCTAGTACACCGCGGGCACCACATACCCTAGTACACCGCGGGCACCACATACCCTAGTTCACCGCGGGCACCACATACCCTAGTACACCGCGGGCACCACATACCCTAGTACACCGCGGGCACCACATACCCTCGGTGTACTGATGCCCGCGGTGTGGTGACCGCGGTGTAGTTGGGTATGTGATGCCCGCGGTGTACTAGGGTATGTGGTGCCCGCGGTGTACTTGGGTATGTGGTGCCCGCGGTGTACTAGGGTATGTGGTGCCCGCGGTGTACTAGGGTATGTGGTGCCCGCTGTGTACCACATACCCTAGTACACCGCGGGCACCACAGGGGCACCACATACCCTAGTACACCGCGGGCATCACATATGTACTAGGGTATGTGATGCCCGCGGTGTACTAGGGTATGTGGTGCCCGCTGTGTATTAGGGTATGTGGTGCCCGCGGTATACTAGGGTATGTGGTGCCCGCGGTATACTAGGGTATGTGGTGCCCGCGGTGTCCGCGTTGTATTGTGGTATGTGATGCCCACGGTATACTAGGGCGGTGTACTAGGGTATGTGGTGCCCGCGGTGTACTTGGGTATGTGGTGCCCGCGGTGTACTAGAATATGTGGTGCCCGCGGTGTCCGCAGTGTACTAGGGTATGTGGTGCCCGCGGAGTACTAGGGTATGTGGTGTCCGCGGTGTAGTTGGGTATGTGGTGCCCGCGGTGTACCACATACCGCACCACATACCCAACTACACCGCGGGCACCACATACCCAACTACACCGCGGGCACCACATACCCTAGTGCGGGCACCACATACCCTAGTACACCGCGGGCATCACATACCCAACTACACCGCGGGCATCACATACCCAAGTACACAGCGGGCACCACATACCCTAGTACACCGCGGGCACCACATACCCTAGTACACCGCGGGTATCACATACCCTAGTACACCGCGGGCACCACATACCCTAGTACTCCGCGGGCACCACGATGCCCGCGATGAACTTGGGTATGTGGTGCCCGCGGTGTACTAGGGTATGTGGTGCCCGCAGTCCACCGCGGGGTATACCGCGGGTATGTGGTGCCCGCGGTGTACTAGGGTATGTGATGCCCGCGGTGTACTAGGGTATGTGGTGCCCGCGGTGTAGTTGGGTATGTGGTGCCCGCGATGTACTAGGGTATGTGGTGCTAGGGTATGTGGTGCCCGCGGTGTAGTTGGGTATGTGGTGCCCGCGGAGTACTAGGGTATGTGGTGCCCGCGGTGTAGTTGGGTATGTGGTGCCCGCGGTGTACTAGGGTATGTGGTGCCACCACATACCCGACTACACCGCGCCCGCGGTGCAGTTGGGTATGTGGTTCCCGCGGTGTACTAGGGTATGTGGTGCCCGCGGTGTAGTTGGGTATGTGATGTCCGCGGTGTACTAGGGTATGTGGTGTCCCGCGGTGTAGTTGGGTATGTGGTGCCCGCGATGTACTAGGGTATGTGATGCCCGCGGTGTACTAGGGTATGTGATGCCCGCGGTGTACCACATACCCTAGTACACCGCGGGCACCACATACCCAAGTACACCTCGGGCATCACATACCCAACTACACCGCGGGCACCACATACCCAAGTACACCTCGGACATCACATACCCAACTACACCGCGGGCACCACATACCCTAGTACACCGCGGGCACCACATACCCTAGTACACCGCGGGCATCACATACCCAACCACATACCCTAGTACACCGCGGGCACCACATACCCTAGTACATCGCGGGCACCACATACCCAACTACACCGCGGGCACCATATACCCTAGTACACCGCGGGCATCACATACCCTAGTACACCGCGGGCACCACATACCCTAGTACACCGCGGGCACGACATACCCAAGTACATCGCGGGCACCACATACCCAACTACACCGCGGGCACCACATACCCTAGTACACCGCGGGCACCACATACCCTAGTACATCACGGGCACCACATACCCTAGTACACCGCGGGCACCGCGGTGTACTTGGGTATGTGGCGCCCGCGGTGTAGTTGGGTATGCGATGCCCGCGGTAATGCCCGCGGTGTACTAGGGTATGTGGTACACCGCGGGCACCACATACCCAACTACACCGCGGGACACCACATACCCTAGTACACCGTCCCATGTACACTGCCCGCGGTGTACTAGGGTATGTGGTGCCCGCGGTGTAGTTGGGTATGTGGTGCCCAGTGTACTAGGGTATGTGGTGCCCGCGGTGTAGTGTACTCCGCGGGCATCACATACCCTAGTACACCGCGGGCACCACATACCCAACTACACCGCAGGCACCACACACCCTAGTACACCGCGGGCAGTGTACATGGGACGGTGTACTAGGGTATGTGGTGCCCGCGGTGTACTAGGGTATGTGGTGCCCGCGGTGTACTAGGGTATGTGGTGCCCGCGGTGTATGGTGCCCGCGGTGTAGTTGGGTATGTGGTGCCCGCGGTGTACTTGGGTATGTGGTGCCCGCGGTGTACTAGGGTATGTGGTGCCCGCGGTGTACTAGGGTATGTGATGCCCGCGGTGTACTAGGGTATGTGGTGCTAGGGTATGTGGTGCCCGCGGTGTAGTTGGGTATGTGGTGCCCGCGGAGTACTAGGGTATGTGGTGCCCGCGGTGTAGTTGGGTATGTGGTGCCCGCGGTGTACTAGGGTATGTGGTGCCACCACATACCCGACTACACCGCGCCCGCGGTGTAGTTGGGTATGTGGTGCCCGCGGTGTACTAGGGTATGTGGTGCCCGCGGTGTAGTTGGGTATGTGAAGCCCGCGGTGTAGTAAGGTATGTGATGTCCACATACCCTAGTACACCGCGGGCACCACATACCCTAATTCACCGCGGGCACAGCATACCCAACTACACCGCGGGCACCACATACCCAACTACACCGCGGGCACCACATACATACCCAAGTACACCGCGGGCACCACATACCCAACTACACCGCGGGCACCACATACCTGTCATTGGGTATGTGGTGCCCGCGGCGTACTAGGGTATGTGGTGCCCGCGGTATACATGGGTATGTGGTGCCCGCATCACATACCCAACTACACCGCGGGGCATCACATACCCAAGTACAGTGGTGCCCGCGGGTATGTGGTGCCCGCGGTGTACTAAGGTATGTGGTGCCCGCGGCGTACTAGGGTATGTGGTGCCCGCGGTGTAGTTGGGTATGTGGTGCCCGCGGTGTAGTTGGGTATGTGGTACACTGTGGTGCCCGCGGTGTACTACACCGCGGGCACCACATACCCTAGTACACCGCGGGCACCACATACCCTAGTACACCGTCCCATGTACACTGCCCGCGGTGTACTAGGGTGTGTGGTGCCTGCGGTGTAGTTGGGTATGTGGTGCCCGCGGTGTACTAGGGTATGTGATGCCCGCGGAGTACACTACACCGCGGGCACCACATACCCTAGTACACTGGGCACCACATACCCAACTACACCGCGGGCACCACATACCCTAGTACACCGCGGGCAGTGTACATGGGACGGTGTACTAGGGTATGTGGTGTCCCGCGGTGTAGTTGGGTATGTGGTGCCCGCGGTGTACCACATACCCTAGTACACCGCGGGCATTACCGCGGGCATCGCATACCCAACTACACCGCGGGCGCCACATACCCAAGTACACCGCGGTGCCCGCGGTGTACTAGGGTATGTGGTGCCCGCGGTGTACTAGGGTATGTGGTGCCCGCGGTGTACTAGGGTATGTGGTGCCCGCGGTGTAGTTGGGTATGTGGTGCCCGCGGTGTACTAGGGTATGTGATGCCCGCAGTGTACTAGGGTATGTGGTGCCCGCGGTGTAGTTGGGTATGTGATGCCCGCGGTGTACTAGGGTAGTACGCCGCGGGCACCACATACCCAACTACACCACGGGCACCACATACCCTAGTACACCGCGGGCACCACATAGGGCATCACATACCCAACTACACCGCGGGCACCACATACCCTAGTACACCGCGGGCATCGCGGTGTAGGTGCCCGCGGTATAGGGCACCACATACCCTAGTACACCGTGGGCACCACATACCCTAGTACACCGCGGGCACAACATACCCAAGTACACCGCGGGCACCACATACCTTAGTACACTGTGGTGCCCGCGGAGTACTTGGGTATGTGGTGCCCGCGGTGTAGTTGGGTATGTGAAGCCCGCGGTGTAGTAAGGTATGTGATGTCCACATACCCTAGTACACCGCGGGCACCACATACCCTAATTCACCGCGGGCACCGCATACCCAACTACACCGCGGGCACCACATACCCAACTACACCGCGGGCACCACATACATACCCAAGTACACCGCGGGCACCACATACCCAACTACACCGCGGGCACCACATACCTGTCATTGGGTATGTGGTGCCCGCGGCGTACTAGGGTATGTGGTGCCCGCGGTATACATGGGTATGTGGTGCCCGCATCACATACCCAACTACACCGCGGGGCATCACATACCCAAGTACAGTGGTGCCCGCGGGTATGTGGTGCCCGCGGTGTACTAAGGTATGTGGTGCCCGCGGCGTACTAGGGTATGTGGTGCCCGCGGTGTAGTTGGGTATGTGGTGCCCGCGGTGTAGTTGGGTATGTGGTACACTGTGGTGCCCGCGGTGTACTAGGGTATATGATGCCCGCGGTGTACTCCGCGGGCACAACACGGGCACCACATACCCAACTACACCGCGGGCACCACATACCCTAGTACACCGCGGGCACCACATACCCTAGTACACCGTGGGCACCCCATACCCTAGTACACCGCGGGCACCACATACCCTAGTACACCGCGGGCATCACATACCCTAGTACACCGCGGGCACCACATACCCAAGTACACCTCGGGCATCACATACCCTAGTACACTGCCGGCACTACATACCCTAGTACACCGCGGGCATCACATACCCTAGTACACCGCGGGCACCACATACCCTAGTACAACGCGGGCACCACATACCCTAGTACATCGCGGGCACCACATAATGCCCAAAGTGTACTAGGGTATGTGATGCCCGCGGTGTATTAGGGTATGTGGTGCCCGCGGTGTAGTTGGGTATGGGTGTATTTGGGTATGTGGTGCTCGTGGTGTACTAGGGTATGTGGTGCCCGCGGTACTAGGGTATGTGGTGCCCGCGGTGTAGTTGGGTATGTGGTGCCCGCGGTGTACTAGGGTATGTGGTGCCCTCGGTGTAGTTGGGTATGTGGTGCCCGCGGTGTGTGCTTGGGTATGTGATGTCCGTGGTGTAGTTGGGTATGTGGTGCCCGCGGTATACTTGGGTATGTGGTGCCCGCGGTGTAGAGTACTAGGGTATGTGGTGCCCGCGGTGTAGTTGGGTATGTGGTGCCCGCGATGTACTAGAGTATGTGGTGCCCTCGGTGTAGTTGGGTATGTGGTGCCCGCGGTGTGTGCTTGGGTATGTGATGCCCGTGGTGTAGTTGGGTATGTGGTGCCCGCGGTATACTTGGGTATGTGGTGCCCGCGGTGTAGAGTACTAGGGTATGTGGTGCCCGCGGTGTAGTTGGGTATGTGGTGCCCGCGATGTACTAGAGTATGTGGTGCCCTCGGTGTAGTTGGGTATGTGATGCCCGCGGTGTGTTCTTGGGTATGTGATGCCCGTGGTGTAGTTGGGTATGTGGTGCCCGCGGTGTACTTGGGTATGTGGTGCCCGCGGTGTAGTTGGGTATGTGGTGCCCGCGGTGTACTAGGGTATGTGGTGCCCGCGGTGTACTAGGGTATGTGGTGCCCGCGGTGTAGTTGGGTATGTGGTGCCCGCTGTGTACTAGGGTATGTGGCACCACAGGCACCACATACCCTAGTACACCGAGGTCATGTGGTGCCCGCGGTGTACTTGGGTATGTGGTGCCCGCGGTATACTTGGGTATGTGGTGCCCGCGGTATACTTGGGTATGTGGTGCCCACGGTATACTTGGGTATATGGTGCCCGCAGTGTAGTTGGGTATGTGATACCCGCGGTGTACTAGGGTATGTGATGCCCGCGGTGTACTTGGGTATGTGGTGCCCGCGGTGTACTAGGGTATGTGTTGCCCTACCCTAGTACACCGCGGGCAACACATACCCTAGTACACCGCGGGCACCATATACCCTAGTACACCGCGGGCATCACATACCCTAGTACAATCACATACCCTAGTACACCGCGGGGCACACCACATACCCCAGTACACCGCGGGCACCACATACCCAACTACCGGTATACTAGGGTATGTGGTGCCCTACACCGCGGGCACCACATACCCTAGTACGCCGCGGGCATCACATACCCAAATACAACGCGGGCACCACATACCCAAGTACACCTCGGGCATCACATATCCTAGTACACCGCGGGCACCATATACCCAAATACACCGCGGGCACCACATACCCATGTATACCGCGGGCACCACATACCCAACTACACCGCGGGCACCATATACCCTAGTACACCGCGGGCATCACATACCCTAGTACACCGCGGGCACCACATACCCTAGTACACCGCGGGCACGACATACCCAAGTACATCGCGGGCACCACATACCCAACTACACCGCGGGCACCACATACCCTAGTACACCGCGGGCACCACATACCCTAGTACATCGCGGGCACCACATACCCTAGTACACCGCGGGCACCGCGGTGTACTTGGGTATGTGGCGCCCGCGGTGTAGTTGGGTATGCGATGCCCGCGGTAATGCCCGCGGTGTACTAGGGTATGTGGTACACCGCGGGCACCACATACCCAACTACACCGCGGGACACCACATACCCTAGTACACCGTCCCATGTACACTGCCCGCGGTGTACTAGGGTATGTGGTGCCCGCGGTGTAGTTGGGTATGTGGTGCCCAGTGTACTAGGGTATGTGGTGCCCGCGGTGTAGTGTACTCCGCGGGCATCACATACCCTAGTACACCGCGGGCACCACATACCCAACTACACCGCAGGCACCACACACCCTAGTACACCGCGGGCAGTGTACATGGGACGGTGTACTAGGGTATGTGGTGCCCGCGGTGTACTAGGGTATGTGGTGCCCGCGGTGTACTAGGGTATGTGGTGCCCGCGGTGTATGGTGCCCGCGGTGTAGTTGGGTATGTGGTGCCCGCGGTGTACTTGGGTATGTCGTGCCCGCGGTGTACTAGGGTATGTGGTGCCCGCGGTGTACTAGGGTATGTGATGCCCGCGGTGTACTAGGGTATGTGGTGCTAGGGTATGTGGTGCCCGCGGTGTAGTTGGGTATGTGGTGCCCGCGGAGTACTAGGGTATGTGGTGCCCGCGGTGTAGTTGGGTATGTGGTGCCCGCGGTGTACTAGGGTATGTGGTGCCACCACATACCCGACTACACCGCGCCCGCGGTGTAGTTGGGTATGTGGTTCCCGCGGTGTACTAGGGTATGTGGTGCCCGCGGTGTAGTTGGGTATGTGAAGCCCGCGGTGTAGTAAGGTATGTGGTGTCCACATACCCTAGTACACCGCGGGCACCACATACCCTAATTCACCGCGGGCAACGCATACCCAACTACACCGCGGGCACCACATACCCAACTACACCGCGGGCACCACATACATACCCAAGTACACCGCGGGCACCACATACCCAACTACACCGCGGGCACCACATACCTGTCATTGGGTATGTGGTGCCCGCGGCGTACTAGGGTATGTGGTGCCCGCGGTATACATGGGTATGTGGTGCCCGCATCACATACCCAACTACACCGCGGGGCATCACATACCCAAGTACAGTGGTGCCCGCGGGTATGTGGTGCCCGCGGTGTACTAAGGTATGTGGTGCCCGCGGCGTACTAGGGTATGTGGTGCCCGCGGTGTAGTTGGGTATGTGGTGCCCGCGGTGTAGTTGGGTATGTGGTACACTGTGGTGCCCGCGGTGTACTACACCGCGGGCACCACATACCCTAGTACACCGCGGGCACCACATACCCTAGTACACCGTCCCATGTACACTGCCCGCGGTGTACTAGGGTGTGTGGTGCCTGCGGTGTAGTTGGGTATGTGGTGCCCGCGGTGTACTAGGGTATGTGATGCCCGCGGAGTACACTACACCGCGGGCACCACATACCCTAGTACACTGGGCACCACATACCCAACTACACCGCGGGCACCACATACCCTAGTACACCGCGGGCAGTGTACATGGGACGGTGTACTAGGGTATGTGGTGTCCCGCGGTGTAGTTGGGTATGTGGTGCCCGCGGTGTACCACATACCCTAGTACACCGCGGGCATTACCGCGGGCATCGCATACCCAACTACACCGCGGGCGCCACATACCCAAGTACACCGCGGTGCCCGCGGTGTACTAGGGTATGTGGTGCCCGCGATGTACTAGGGTATGTGGTGCCCGCGGTGTACTTGGGTATGTGGTGCCCGCGGTGTAGTTGGGTATGTGGTGCCCGCGGTGTACTAGGGTATGTGATGCCCGCAGTGTACTAGGGTATGTGGTGCCCGCGGTGTAGTTGGGTATGTGATGCCCGCGGTGTACTAGGGTAGTACGCCGCGGGCACCACATACCCAACTACACCACGGGCACCACATACCCTAGTACACCGCGGGCACCACATAGGGCATCACATACCCAACTACACCGCGGGCACCACATACCCTAGTACACCGCGGGCATCGCGGTGTAGGTGCCCGCGGTATAGGGCACCACATACCCTAGTACACCGCGGGCACCACATACCCTAGTACACCGCGGGCATCACATACCCTAGTACACCGCGGGCACCACATACCTTAGTACACTGTGGTGCCCGCGGAGTACTAGGGTATGTGGTGCCCGCGGTGTAGTTGGGTATGTGAAGCCCGCGGTGTAGTAAGGTATGTGATGTCCACATACCCTAGTACACCGCGGGCACCACATACCCTAATTCACCGCGGGCACCGCATACCCAACTACACCGCGGGCACCACATACCCAACTACACCGCGGGCACCACATACATACCCAAGTACACCGCGGGCACCACATACCCAACTACACCGCGGGCACCACATACCTGTCATTGGGTATGTGGTGCCCGCGGCGTACTAGGGTATGTGGTGCCCGCGGTATACATGGGTATGTGGTGCCCGCATCACATACCCAACTACACCGCGGGGCATCACATACCCAAGTACAGTGGTGCCCGCGGGTATGTGGTGCCCGCGGTGTACTAAGGTATGTGGTGCCCGCGGCGTACTAGGGTATGTGGTGCCCGCGGTGTAGTTGGGTATGTGGTGCCCGCGGTGTAGTTGGGTATGTGGTACACTGTGGTGCCCGCGGTGTACTAGGGTATATGATGCCCGCGGTGTACTCCGCGGGCACAACACGGGCACCACATACCCAACTACACCGCGGGCACCACATAACCTAGTACACCGCGGGCACCACATACCCTAGTACACCGCGGGCACCCCATACCCTAGTACACCGCGGGCACCACATACCCTAGTACACCGCGGGCATCACATACCCTAGTACACCGCGGGCACCACATACCCAAGTACACCTCGGGCATCACATACCCTAGTACACTGCGGGCACCACATACCCTAGTACACCGCGGGCATCACATACCCTAGTACACCGCGGGCACCACATACCCTAGTACAACGCGGGCACCACATACCCTAGTACATCGCGGGCACCACATAATGCCCAAAGTGTACTAGGGTATGTGATGCCCGCGGTGTATTAGGGTATGTGGTGCCCGCGGTGTAGTTGGGTATGGGTGTATTTGGGTATGTGGTGCCCGCGGTGTACTAGGGTATGTGGTGCCCGCGGTACTAGGGTATGTGGTGCCCGCGGTGTAGTTGGGTATGTGGTGCCCGCGGTGTACTAGGGTATGTGGTGCCCTCGGTGTAGTTGGGTATGTGGTGCCCGCGGTGTGTGCTTGGGTATGTGATGTCCGTGGTGTAGTTGGGTATGTGGTGCCCGCGGTATACTTGGGTATGTGGTGCCCGCGGTGTAGAGTTCTAGGGTATGTGGTGCCCGCGGTGTAGTTGGGTATGTGGTGCCCGCGATGTACTAGAGTATGTGGTGCCCTCGGTGTAGTTGGGTATGTGGTGCCCGCGGTGTGTGCTTGGGTATGTGATGCCCGTGGTGTAGTTGGGTATGTGGTGCCCGCGGTATACTTGGGTATGTGGTGCCCGCGGTGTAGAGTACTAGGGTATGTGGTGCCCGCGGTGTAGTTGGGTATGTGGTGCCCGCGATGTACTAGAGTATGTGGTGCCCTCGGTGTAGTTGGGTATGTGATGCCCGCGGTGTGTACTTGGGTATGTGATGCCCGTGGTGTAGTTGGGTATGTGGTGCCCGCGGTGTACTTGGGTATGTGGTGCCCGCGGTGTAGTTGGGTATGTGGTGCCCGCGGTGTACTAGGGTATGTGGTGCCCGCGGTGTACTAGGGTATGCGGTGCCCGCGGTGTAGTTGGGTATGTGGTGCCCGCTGTGTACTAGGGTATGTGGCACCACAGGCACCACATACCCTAGTACTCCGCGGGCATGTGGTGCCCGCGGTGTACTTGGGTATGTGGTGCCCGCGGTATACTTGGGTATGTGGTGCCCGCGGTGTACTTGGGTATGTGGTGCCCGCGGTATACTTGGGTATATGGTGCCCGCAGTGTAGTTGGGTATGTGATACCCGCGGTGTACTAGGGTATGTGATGCCCGCGGTGTACTAGGGTATGTGGTGCCCGCGGAGTACTAGGGTATGTGTTGCCCTACCCTAGTACACCGCGGGCACCACATACCCTAGTACACCGCGGGCACCATATACCCTAGTACACCGCGGGCATCACATACCCTAGTACAATCACATACCCTAGTACACCGCGGGGCACACCACATACCCCAGTACACCGCGGGCACCACATACCCAACTACCGGTATACTAGGGTATGTGGTGCCCTACACCGCGGGCACCACATACCCTAGTACGCCGCGGGCATCACATACCCAAATACAACGCGGGCACCACATACCCAAGTACACCTCGGGCATCACATATCCTAGTACACCGCGGGCACCATATACCCAAATACACCGCGGGCACCACATACCCATGTATACCGCGGGCACCACATACCCTAGTACACCGCGGGCACCACATACCCTAGTACTCCGCGGGCACCCCATACCCTAGTACACCGCGGGCATCACATACCCAACTACACCGCGGGCACCACATACCCAAGTACACCGCGGGCACCACATACCCTAGTACTCCGCGGTGTATTAGGGTATGTGTTGCCCGCGGTGTAGTTGGGTATGCATACCCTAGTACACCGCGGGCACCACATACCCTAGTACACCGCGGGCATCACATATCCAACTACACCGCGGGCACCACATACCCAATTACACCGCGGGCATCACATACCCTAGTACACCGCGGGCACCACATACCCTAGTACACCGCGGGCACCGCATACCCATTTACATCGCGGGCACCACATACCTAAGTACACCGCGGGCACCACATACCCAACTACACCGCGGGCATCACATACCCTAGTACTCCGCGGGCACCCCATACCCTAGTACACCGCGGGCATCACATACCCTAGTACACCGCGGGCACCACATACCCAAGTACAACGCGGGCACCACATACCCAACTACACCGCGGGCATCACATACCCAACTACACCGCGGGCACCATATACCCTAGTACACCGCGGGCACCACATACCCAAGTATACCGCGGGCACCACATACCCTAGTACACCGCGGGCACCACATACCCTAGTACTCCGCGGGCACCACATACCCAACTACACCGCGGGCACCACATACCCTAGTACACCGCGGGCATCACATACCCAACTACACCGCAGTGTACTAGGGTATGTGGTGCCCGCGGTGTAGTTGGGTATGTGGTGCCCGCGGTGTACTTGGGTATGTGGTGCCCGCGGTGTAGTTGGGTATGTGGTGCCCGCGGTGTAGTTGGGTATGTGGTGCCGCGGGCATCACATACCCAACAACACCGCGGGCACCACATACCCTAGTACACCGCGGGCATCACATACCCTAGTACACCGCGGGCACCACATACCCTAGTACACCGCGGGCACCACATACCTAAGTACACCTCGGGCATCACATACCCAACTACACCGCGGGCATCACATACCCTAGTACACCGCGGGCACCACATACCCAAGTACACCTCGGGCATCACATACCCAACTACACCGCGGGCACCACATACCCTAGTACACCGCGGGCATCACATACCCAAGTACATCTCGGGCATCACATACCCAACTACACCGCGGGCACCACATACCCTAGTACACCGCGGGCATCACATACCCTAATACACCGCGGGCACCACATACCCTAGTACGCCGCGGGCACCACATACCCTAGTACACCGCGGGCACCACATACCCTAGTACACCGCGGGCATCACATACCCAAGTACATCTCGGGCATCACATACCCACTTACACCGCGGGCACCACATACCCTAGTACTCCGCGGGCAACACATACCCAACAACACCGCGGGCATCACATACCCAAGTCCCAAGTACACCTCGGGCATCACATACCCAACTACACCGTGGGCATCACATACCCTAGTACACCGCGGGCACCACATACCCAAGTACACCTCGGGCATCACATACCCAACTACACCGCGGGCACCACATACCCTAGTACACCGCGGGCATCACATACCCTAGTACACCGCGGGCACCACATACCCTAGTACATCGCGGGCATCACATACCCAAGTACACCGCGGGCACCACATACCCTAGTACACCGCGGGCACCACATACCCTAGTACACCGCGGGCACCATATACCCTAGTACACCGCGGGCATCACATACCCAAGTACACCGCGGGCATCACATACCCAACTACACCGCGGGCACCACATATCCTAGTACTCCGCGGGCATCACATACCCAACTACACCGCGGGCACCATATACCCTAGTACACCGCGGGCATCACATACCCTAGTACACCGCGGGCACCATATACCCTAGTACACCACGGGCACCACATACCCTAGTACACCGGGGGCACCACATACCCAAGCACACCGCGGGCACCACATACCCTAGTACACCGCGGGCACCACATACCCTAGTACACCGCGGGCATCACATACCCAAGCACACCGCGGGCACCACATACCCTAGTACACCGCGGGCACCACATACCCTAGTACACCGCGGGCACCATATACCCTAGTACACCGCGGGCATCACATACCCAAGTACACCGCGGGCATCACATACCCAACTACACCGCGGGCACCACATATCCTAGTACTCCGCGGGCATCACATACCCAACTACACCGCGGGCACCATATACCCTAGTACACCGCGGGCATCACATACCCTAGTACACCGCGGGCACCACATACCCTAGTACACCGCGGGCATCACATACCCTAGTACACCGGGGGCACCACATACCCAAGCACACCGCGGGCACCACATACCCTAGTACACCGCGGGCACCACATACCCTAGTACACCGCGGGCATCACATACCCAAGCACACCGCGGGCACCACATACCCTAGTACACCGCGGGCACCACATACCCTAGTACACCGCGGGCACCACATACCCTAGTACACCGCGGGCACCACATACCAAGTATACCGCAGGCACCTCGTACCCTAGTACACCGCGGGCATCACATACCCATCTACACCGCTGGCACCACATACCCAAGTCCCAAGTACACCGCGGGCATAGTTGGTATGTGATGCCCGCGGTGTAGTTGGGTATGTGGTGCCCGCTGTGTAGTTGGGTATGTGATGCCCGAGGTGTATTTGGGTATGTTGTGCCCGCGGTGTAGTTGGGTATGTGCTGCCCGAGGTGTACTAGGGTATGTGGTGCCCGCGGTGTACTAGGGCACCACATACCCAACTACACCGCGGGCACCACATACCCTAGTACACCGCGGGCACCACATACCCTAGTACACCGCGGGCACCACATACCCTAGTACACCGCCGGCACTACATACCCTAGTACACCGCGGGCATCACATACCCAACTACACCGCGGGCACCACATACCCTAGTACACCGCGGGCATCACATACCCAAGTACACAGCGGGCACCACATACCCTAGTACACCGCGGGCACCACATACCCATGTATACCGCGGGCACCACATACCCAACTACACCGCGGGCACCACATACCCTAGTACACCGCGGGCACCACATACCCTAGTACACCGCGGGCTGTACTAGGGTATGTGGTGCCCGCGGCACTACATACCCTAGTACACATACCCAAGTACACCGCGGGCATCACATACCCAACTACACCACGGGCACCACATACCCAACTACACCGCGGGCACCACATACCCTAGTACACTGCGGGCACCACATACCCAACTACACCGCGGGCACCACATACCCTAGTACACTGCGGGAACCACATACCCAACTACACCGCGGGCACCACATACCCAAGTCCCATGTACACTGCGGGCATCAAATACCCTAGAACACCGCGGGCACCACATACCCTACTACACTGCGGGCATCACATACCCAACTACACCGCGGGCACCACATACCCTAGTACACCGCGGGCATCACATACCCAACTACACCGCGGGCACCACATACCCTAGTACACCGCGGGCATCACATACCCATGTATACCGCGGGCACCACATACCCGGGCACCACATACCCTACTACACTGCGGGCATCACAAAGTATACCGCGGGCACCACATACCCTAGTACACCGCGGGCACCATATACCCTAGTACACCGCGGGCACCACAGGGTATGTGGTGCCCGTGGTGTAGTTGGGTATGTGATGCCCGCGGAGTACTAGGGTATGTGGTGCCCGCGGTGTACTAGGGTATGTGGTGCCCGCGGTGTATTAGGGTATGTGGTGCCCGCGGTGTACTAGGGTATGTGGTGCCCGCGGTGTAGTTGGGTATGTGGTGCCCGCTGTGTAGTTGGGTATGTGATGCCCGAGGTGTATTTGGGTATGTTGTGCCCGCGGTGTAGTTGGGTATGTGCTGCCCGAGGTGTACTAGGGTATGTGGTGCCCGCGGTGTACTAGGGCACCACATACCCAAGTACACCGCGGGCACCACATACCCTAGTACACCGCGGGCACCACATACCCAACTACACCGCGGGCACCACATACCCAACTACACCGCGGGCACCACATACCCTAGTACACTGCGGGCACCACATACGGGCACCACATACCCAAGTACACCTCGGGCATCACATACCCAGGCACCACATACCCAACTACACCGCGGGCACCACATACCCTATGTGGTGCCCGCGGTGTAGTTGGGTATGTGGTGCCCGCGGTGTTGTTGGGTATGTATGTGGTGCCCGCGGTGTAGTTGGGTATGTGGTGCCCGCGGTGTAGTTGGGTATGTGGTGCCCGCGGTGTACTAGGGTATGTGGTGCCCGCGGCGTAGTTGGGTATGTGGTGCCCGTGTAGTTGGGTATGTGATGCCCGCGGTGTACTAGGGTATGTGGTGCCCTAGCCGCGGTGTAGTTGGGTATGTGGTGCCCGCGGTGTACTAGGGTATGTGATGCCCGCGGTGTACTAGGGTATGTGGTGCCCGCGGTGTAGTTGGGTATGTGATGCCCGAGGTGTACTTGGGTATGTGGTGCCCGCGGTGTACTAGGGTATGTGATGCCCGAGGTGTACTGGGGTATGTGGTGCCCGCGGAGTACTAGGGTATGTGGTGCCCGCGATGTACTAGGGTATGTGGCACCACATACCCTAGTACACCGCGGGCACCACATACCCAACAACACCGCGGGCACCACATACCCAACTACACCGCGGGCACCACATACCCAACTACACCGCGGGCACCACATACCCTAGTACACTGCAGGCACCACATACGGGCACCACATACCCAAGTACACCTCGGGCATCACATACCCAGGCACCACATACCCTAGTATACCACGGGCACCACATACCCTATGTGGTGCCCGCGGTGTAGTTGGGTATGTGGTGCCCGCGGTGTTGTTGGGTATGTATGTGGTGCCCGCGGTGTAGTTGGGTATGTGGTGCCCGCGGTGTAGTTGGGTATGTGGTGCCCGCGGTGTACTAGGGTATGTGGTGCCCGCGGCGTAGTTGGGTATGTGGTGCCCGTGTAGTTGGGTATGTGATGCCCGCGGTGTACTAGGGTATGTGGTGCCCTAGCCGCGGTGTAGTTGGGTATGTGGTGCCCGCGGTGTACTAGGGTATGTGATGCCCGCGGTGTACTAGGGTATGTGGTGCCCGCGGTGTAGTTGGGTATGTGATGCCCGCGGAGTACTAGGGTATGTGGTGCCCGCGGTGTACTAGGGTATGTGGTGCCCGCGGGTATACATGGGTATGTGATGCCCGCGGTGTACTAGGGTATGTGGTGCCCGCTGTGTACTAGGGTATGTGATGCCCGCGGAGTACTAGGGTATGTGGTGCCCGCGGTGTAATTGGGTATGTGGTGCCCGCGGTGTACTAGGGTATGTGGTGCCCGCGGCGTACTAGGGTATGTGGTGCCCGCGGTGTACTAGGGTATGTGGTGCCCGCGGTGTACTAGGGTATGTGGTGCCCGCGGTGAACTAGGGTATGTGGTGCCCGCGGTGTACTAGGGTATGTGGTGCCCGCGGTGTACTAGGGTATGTGGTGCCCGCGGTGTAGTTGGGTATGTGGTGCCCGCGGTGTACTAGGGTATGTGGTGCCCGCGGTGTAGTTGGGTATGTGGTGCGCATCACATACCCAAGTACACCGCGGACACCACATACCCTAGTACATCGCGGGCATCACATACCCATCTACACCGCTGGCACCACATTCACAAGTATACCGCGGGCACCACATACCCTAGTACACCGCGGGCATCACATACCTAACTACACCGCGGGCACCACATACCCACCGCGGGCACCCCAACTACACCGCGGGCACCACATACCCTAGTACGCCGCGGGCACCACATCCCCCCCGCGGTGTACGTGGTGCCCGCGGTGTACTAGGGTATGTGGTGCCCGCGGTATGTGCACCACATACCCTAGTACACCGCGGTCACCACATACCCTAGTACTCCGCGGGCACCACATACCCTAGTACTCCGCGGGCACCACATACCCAACTACACCGCGGGCACCACATACCCAACTACACCGCGGGCACCACATACCCAACTACACCGCGGGCACCACATACCCTAGTACATCGCGGGCATCACATACCCAACTACACCGCGGGCACCACATACCCTAGTACACCGCGGGCGCCACATACCCTAGTACACCGCGGGCATCACATACCCAACTACACCGCGGGCACCACATACCCTAGAACGCCGCGGGCACCACATACCTTAGTACACCGCGGGCACCACATACCCAAGTACACCGCGGGCATCACATACCCAACTACACCGCGGGCACCACATACCCAAGTACACCGCGGGCACCACATACCCAACTACACCACGGGCATCACATACCTAACTATACCGCGGGCACCACATACCCAACACCACATACCCTAGTACACCGCGGGCATCATATACCCAACTACACCACGGGCACCACATACCCTAGTACACCGCGGGCACCACTAGGGTATGTGGTGCCCGCGGTGTAGTAAGGTATGTGGTGCCCGCGGTGTACAAGGGTATGAGGTGCCCGCGGGGTAGTTGGGTATGTGGTGCCCGCGGTGTAGTTGGGTATGTGGTGCCCGCGGTGTACTAGGGTATGTGATCGCGGGCACCACATACCCTAGTACACCGCGGGCACCACAAACCCAAGTACACCTCGGGCATCACATACCCAACTACACCGCGGGCATCACATATCCTAGTACACCGCGGGCACCACATACCCAAATATACCGCGGGCACCACATACCCTAATACGTACTTGGGTATGTGATGCCCGCGGTGTACTTGGGTATGTGGTGCCCGCGGTGTAGTTGGGTATGTGATGCCCGCGGTGTAGTTGGGTATGTGGTGCCCCCGCGGTGTACTAGGGTATGTGATGCCCGCGGTGTACTTGGGGTACACCGCGGGCACCACATACCCAACTACACCGCGGGCACCACATACCCTAGTACACCGCGGGCACCACATACCCTAGTACACCGCGGGCATCACATACCCTAGTACACCGCGGGCACCACATACCCAACTACACCGCGGGACACCACATACCCTAGTACACCGCGGGCACCACATACCCTAGTACACTGCGGGCACCACATACCCAACTAGGGCATCACATACCCAACTACACGGGCACCACATACCCAACTACACCGCGGGCTACACCGCGGGCACCACATACCCAAGTATACCGCGGGCACCACATACCCTAGTACACCGCGGGCACCACATACCCTAGTACACCGCGGGCAGGTATGTGATGCCCGAGGTGTGTGTACTAGGGTATGTGGTGCCCGCGGTGTACTAGGGTATGTGGTGTGCCGGTGTACTAGGGTATGTGGTGCCCCCGCGGCGGGCATCACATACCCTAGTACACCGCGTGCACCACATACCCAACTACACCGCGGGCACCACATACCCAACAACACCGCGGGCACCACATACCCTAATACACCGCGGGCATCACAAACCCAAGTACACCGCGGGCACCACATACCCAACTACACCGCGGGCACCACATACCCTAGTACACCGCGGGCACCACATACCCAACTACACCGCGGGCACCACATACCCACATACCCAACTACACCGCGGGCATCACATACATGTGGTGCCCGCGGTGTACTAGGGTACGAGCTGCCCGCGGTGTACTAGGGTATGTGTTGCCCGCGGTGTAGTTGGGTATGCATACCCTAGTACACCGCGGGCACCACATACCCTAGTACACCGCGGGTATACCGCGGGCACCACATACCCAAGCACACCGCGGGCATCACATACCCTAGTACACCGCGGGCACCACATACCCTAGTACGCCGCGGGCATCACATACGGGCATCACATACCCAACTACACCGCGGGCAACACATACCCGGGCAACACATACCCAATGACACCGCGGGCATCACATACCCAACAACACCGCGGGCACCACATACCCAAGTATACCGCGGGCACCACATACCCGGTGCCCGCGGTGATCGCAGTGTAGTTGGGTATGTACCGCGGTGTACAAGGGTATGGGGTGCCCGCGGTGTACTACACCACATACCCAACTACACCGCGGGCACCACATACCCTAGTACACCGCGGGCATCACATACCCAAGTACACCGCGGGCATCACATACCCAACTACACCGCAGGCACCACATACCCTAGTACACCGCGGGCAACACATACCCTAGTACACCTCGGGCATCACATACCCTAGTACACCGCGGGCACCACAGTAGTTGGGTATGTGATGCCCGAGGTGTACTAGGGTATGTGATGCCCGCGGTGTAGTTGGGTATGTGGTGCATACCCTAGTACACCGCGGGCATCATATACCCTAGTACGGGTATGTGGTGATCGCAGTGTACGGGCATCACATACCGCGGTGTACTAGGGTATGTGGTGCCCGCGGAGTACAAGGGTATGTGGTGTCCCGCGGTGTACTAGGGTATGTGGTGCCCGCGGTGTATTAGGGTATGTGGAGCCCGCGGTGTACTAGGGTATGTGGTGCCCGTGGTGTAGTAGGGTATGTGGTGCCCGCGGTGTAGTTGGGTATGGGGTGCCCCGCACGGTGTTGTTGGGTATGTGATGCCCGCAGTGTATTTGGGTATGTGATGTCCGCGGTGTACTTGCGTATGTGATGCCCGCGGTGTTGTTGGGTATGTGATGCCCGCGGTGTACTAGGGTATGTGGTGCCCGCGGTGTAGTTGGGTATGTGGTGCCCGCGGTGTACTAGGGTATGTGGTGCCCGCGGTGTACTAGGGTATGGGGTGCCCGCGGTGTACCACATACCCTAATACACCGCGGGCACCACATACCCAAGTACACCGCGGGCACCACATACCCGACTACACCGCGGGCACCACATACCCAACTACACCGCGGGCACCATATACCCTAGAACACCGCGGGCACCACATACCCAAGTACACCGCGGGCATCACATACCCTAGTACACCGCGGGCATCACATACCCAACTACACCTCGGGCAGCACATACCCTAGTACACCGCGGGCAGCACATACCCTAGTACACCGCGGGCACCACATACCCTAGTACACTGCGGCCATCACATGTATTGGGTATGTGGTGCCCGCGGTGTATTTGGGTATGTGATGCCCGCGGTGGGCATCACATACCCAAGTATACCGCGGGCACCACATACCCAACTACACCACGGGCACCACATACCCTAGTACACCGCGGGCACCACATACCCTACGTACTAGGGTATGTGGTGCCCGCGGTGTACTAGGGTATGTGGTGCCCTCACCGCGGGCACCACATACCCTAGTACACCGCGGGCACCACATGCCCTAGTACTCCGCGGGCACAGTGCCCGCGGTGTACTAGGGTATGTGGTGCACGCGGTGTACTAGGGTATATGGTGCGCGGTGTACTAGGGTATGTGATGCCCGTGGTGTAGTTGGGTATGTGGTGCCCGCGGTTTACTTGGGTATGTGATGCCCGCGGCGTAGTTGGGTATGTGTATACCGCGGGCACCACATACCCAAGTATACCGCGGGCACCACATACCCTAGTACACCGCGGACATCACATACCCAACTACACCGCGGGCACCACATACCCTAGTACACCGCGGGCATCACATGTGCCCGCGGTGTACTAGGGTATGTGGTGTCCGCGGTGTACTAGGGTATGTGGTGCCCGCGGTGCGGTGTACTGCGGTGTACTAGGGTATGTGGTGCCCGCGGTGTAGTTGGGTATGTGGTGCACCCCATACCCTAGTACACCGCGGGCACCACATACCCATCTACACCGCGGGCACCACATACCCCAGTACACCGCGGGCATCACATAGCCTAGTACACCGCGGGCACCACAGACCTATACCGCGGGCACCACATACCCAACTACACCGCGGGCACCACATACCCTAGCTGTACTAGGGTATGTGGTGCCCGCGGTGTAGTTGGGTATGTGCGGGCACCACATACCCAAGTACACCGCGGGCACCACATACCCTAGTACACCGCGGGTACACCGCGGGCATCACATACCCTAGTACACCGCGGGCACCACATACCCAACTACACCGCGGGCATCACATACGTTGGGTATGTGATGCCCGCGGTGTACTTGGGTATGTGATGCCCGCGCACCACCACATACCGTAGTACACCGCGGGCACCACATACCCTAGACACAGCGGGCACCACATACCCTAGTACACCGCGGGCACCACATACCCTAGTACACCGTGGGCATCACATACCCTAGTACACCGCGGGCATCACACATACCCAACTACACCGCGGGCACCACATATCCAAGTACACCGTGGGCATCACATACCCAAGTACACCGCGGGCATCACATACCCGTGTTGCCCGCGGGCACCACATACCCTAGTACACCGCGGGCACCACATACCCTAGTACACCGCGGGCACCACATACCCTAGTACACCACATCCCCAAGTACACCTCGGATACCCGCGGTGTACTAGGGTCTGTGAACAGCGGGCACCACATACCCAACTACACCGCGGGCACCACATACCCAAGTACACCGCGGGCATCACATATTGGGCACCACATACCCAAGTACACCGCGGGCACCACATACCCTAGTACTATGTGATGCCTATGTGGTGCCCGGCGGTGTACTAGGGTATGTGGTGCCCGCGGTGTACTAGGGTATGTGGTGCCCGCGGTGTACTAGGGTATGTGGTGCCACCGCGGGCACCACATACCCATGTATACCGCGGGCACCACATACCCTAGTGCCCGCGGTGTACTAGGGTATGTGGTGCCCGCGGTGTACTAGGGTATGTGGTGCCCGCAGTGTAGTTGGGTATGTGATGCCCGCGGTGTACTAGGGTATGTGGTGCCCGCGGTGTACTAGGGTATGTGGTGCCCGCGGTGTACTAGGGTATGTGGTGCCCGTGGTGTACTAGGGTATGTGGTGCCCGCGGAGTACTAGGGTATGTGGTGCCCGCGGTATACATGGGTATGTGGTGCCCGCGGTGTACTAGGGTATGTGGTGCCCGCGGTGTACTAGGGTATGTGGTGCCCGCGGTGTACTAGGGTATGTGGTGCCCGCGGAGTACTAGGGTATGTGGTGCCCGCGGTGTACTAGGGTATGTGATGCCCGCGGTGTACTAGGGTATGTGGTGCCCGCGGTGTAGTTGGGTATGTGATGTCCCGGGGTGTACTAGGGTATATGGTGCCTGCGGTGTACTTGGGTATGTGATACACCGCGGAGTACTAGGGTATGTGGTGCCCGCGGTGTAGTTGGGTATGTGGTGCCCAGTGTACTAGGGTATGTGATGCCCGAGGTGTACTTGGGTATGTGATGCCCGCGGTGGACTGCGGGCATCACATACCCTAGTACACCGCGGGCACCACATACCCTACTACACCGCGGGCACCACATACCCTAGTACTCCGCGGGCATCATAGGGTATGTGATGCCCGCGGACATACCCTAGTACACCGCGGGCATCACATACCCTAGTACATCTCGGGCATCGCATACCCAACTACACCACGGGCACCACATACCCTAGTACACCGCGGGCACCACATACCCAACTACACCGCGGGCACCACATACCCTAGTACACCGCGGGCACCACATACCCAACTACACCGCGGGCACCACATACCTTACTACACCGCGGGCATCACATACCCAACTACACCGCGGGCACCACATACCCTAGTATACCACGGGCACCACATACCCTAGTACACCGCGGGCACCGTATACTAGGGTATGTGGTGCCCGCGGTGTACTAGGGTATGTGGTGCCCGCAGTGTAGTTGGGTATGTGATGCCCGCGGAGTACTAGGGTATGTGGTGCCCGCGGTGTAGTTGGGTATGTGATGCCCGCGGAGTACTAGGGTATGTGGTGCCCGCTGTGTACTTGGGTATGTGATGCCCGCGGTGTACTAGGGTATGTGATGCCCGCGGTGTACTAGGGTATGTGGTGCCCGCGGTGTACTAGGGTATGTGGTGCCCGCGGTGTACTAGGGTATGTGGTGCCCGCGGTGTACTAGGGTATGTGAAGCCCGAGGTGTACTTGGGTATGTGATGCCCGAGGTGTACTAGGGTATGTATACACCGCGGGCTTCACATACCCAATACCCAACTACACCGCGGGCACCACATACCCTAGTATACCGCGGGCACCACATACCCTAGTACACCGCGGGCACCACATACCCTAGTACACCGCGGGCACCACATACCCTAGTACACCGCGGGCACCATATACCCTAGTACACCGCGGGCACCCCGGGCACCACATACCCTAGTACACCGCGGGCACCACATACCCTAGCACCACATACGGGCATCACATACCCAAGTACACCGCGGGCACCGCGGGCACTAGGGTATGTGGTGCCCGCGGTGTACTAGGGTATGTGGTGCCCGCGGTGTACTAGGGTATGTGGTGCCCGCGGTGTAGTTGGGTATGTGGACACCGCGGGCACCACATACCCTAGTACACCGCGGGCACCACATACCCTAGTACACCGCGGGCATCACATACCCAACTACACCTCGGGCACCACATACCCAAGTCCCAAGTACACCGCGGGCATCACATACCCTAGTACACCGCGGGCATCACATACCCAACTACACCGCTGGCACCACATACCCAAGTACAGTTGGGTATGTGATGCCCGCGGTGTACTAGGGTATGTGGTGCCCGCGGTGTACTAGGGTATGTGGTGCCCGCGGTGTACTAGGGTATGTGGTGCCCGCGGTGTACTTGGGTATGTGATGCCCGCGGTATACTAGGGTATGTGGTGCCCGCGGTGTACTGGGGTATGTGGTGCCCGCGGTATACTAGGGTATGTGATGCCCGCGGTGTACTAGGGTATGTGGTGCCCGCAGTGTATTAGGGTATGTGGTGCCCGCGGTGTACTAGGGTATCTGGTGCACGCGGTGTGCCCGCGGTGTACTAGGGTATGTGGTGCCCGCGGTGTAGTTGGGTATGTGGTGCCCGCGGTGTCATTGGGTATGTGGTGCCCGCGGTATACTAGGGTATGTGGTGCCCGCGGTATACATGGGTATGTGGTGCCCGGCACTACATACCCTAGTACATCGCGGGCATCACATACCCTAGTACACCGCGGGCATCACATACCCTAGTGATGCCCGCGGTGTACTAGGGTATGTGGTGCCCGCGGTGTAGTTGGGTATGTGATGCCCGCGGTGTACACCGCGGGCACCACATACCCTAGTACACCGCGGGCACCACATACCCTAGTACACCGCGGGCATCACATACCCATCTACACCGCGGGCATCACATACCAACAACACCGCGGGCACCACATACCCTTGTACCGCGGGCACCACATACCCAAGTACACCTCGGGCATCACATACCCAATGACACCGCGGGCACCACATACCCTAGTACACCGCGGGCACCGCATACCCATTTACATCGCGGGCACAACATACCCAACTACACCGCGGGCACCACATACCCAAGTACAGCGGTGCCGTGCCCGCGGTGTACTAGGGTATGTAGTGCCGGCAGTGTACTAGGGTATGTGGTGCCCACGGTGTACTTGGGTATGTGATGCCCGCGGTGTACTAGGGTATGTGGTGCCCGCGGTATACATGGGTATGTGGTGCCCGCGGTGTACTAGGGTATGTGGTGCCCGCGGTATACTAGGGTATGTAGTGCCCGCGGTGTACTTGGGTATGTGGTGCCCGCGGTGTACTAGGGTATGTGATGCCCGCGGTGTACTAGGGTATGTGGTGCCCGCTGTGTATTAGGGCGGCGTACTAGGGTATGTGGTGCCCGCGGTGTAGTTGGGTATGTGATGCCCGCGGAGTACTAGGGTATGTGGTGCCCGCGGTATACATGGGTATGCATACCCAACTAACTAGGGTATGTGGTGCCCGCGATGTACTAGGGTATGTGGTGCCCGAGGTGTAGTTGGGTATGTGATGCCCGCGGTGTACTAGGGTATGGTATGTGGTGTGCGGGCACCACATACCCTAGTACACCGCGGGCACCCATCACATACCCTAGTACTCCGCGGGCATCACATACCAACTACACCGCGGGCATCACATACCCAACTACACCGCGGGACACCACATACCCTAGTACACCGCGGGCATCACATACCCTAGTATACCGCGGGCACCACATACCCTAGTACACCGCGGGCACCACATACCCTAGTACACCGCGGGCACCACATACCCTAGTACACCGCGGGCATCACATACCCTAGTACACCGCGGGCACCACATACCCTAGTACATCGCGGGCACCACATACCCAAGTATACCGCGGGCACCACATACCCAACTACACCGCGGGCACCACATACCCAAGTATTCCGCGGGCACCCCATACCCTGCGGTGTACTTGGGTATGTGGTGCCCGCGGTGTAGTTGGGTATGTGATGCCCGCGGTGTACTAGGGTATGTGTTGCCCGCGGTGTAGTTGGGTATGCATACCCTAGTACACCGCGGGCACCACATACCCAAGTACACACTTGGGTATGTGCTGCCCGCGGTGTACTAGGGTATGTGGGCATCACATACCCTAGTACACCGCGGCATCCTAGTACGCCGCGGGCACCCCATACCCTAGTACACCGCGGGCACCACATACCCTAGTACACCGCGGGCATCACATACCCAACTACACCGCGGGCACCACATACCCTAGTACACCGCGGGCACCACATACCCTCGGTGTACTGATGCCCGCGGTGTGGTGACCGCGGTGTAGTTGGGTATGTGATGCCCGCGGTGTACTAGGGTATGTGGTGCCCGCGGTGTACTAGGGTATGTGGTGCCCGCGGTGTACTAGGGTATGTGGTGCCCGCGGTGTACTAGGGTATGTGGTGCCCGCTGTGTACCACATACCCTAGTACACCGCGGGCACCACAGGGGCACCACATACCCTAGTACACCGCGGGCATCACATATGTACTAGGGTATGTGATGCCCGCGGTGTACTAGGGTATGTGGTGCCCGCTGTGTATTAGGGTATGTGGTGCCCGCGGTATACTAGGGTATGTGGTGCCCGCGGTATACTAGGGTATGTGGTGCCCGCGGTGTCCGCGTTGTATTGTGGTATGTGATGCCCACGGTATACTAGGGCGGTGTACTAGGGTATGTGGTGCCCGCGGTGTACTTGGGTATGTGGTGCCCGCGGTGTACTAGAATATGTGGTGCCCGCGGTGTCCGCAGTGTACTAGGGTATGTGGTGCCCGCGGAGTACTAGGGTATGTTGTGTCCGCGGTGTAGTTGGGTATGTGGTGCCCGCGGTGTACCACATACCGCACCACATACCCAACTACACCGCGGGCACCACATACCCAACTACACCGCGGGCACCACATACCCTAGTGCGGGCACCACATACCCTAGTACACCGCGGGCATCACATACCCAACTACACCGCGGGCATCACATACCCAAGTACACAGCGGGCACCACATACCCTAGTACACCGCGGGCACCACATACCCTAGTACACCGCGGGCATCACATACCCTAGTACACCGCGGGCACCACATACCCTAGTACTCCGCGGGCACCACGATGCCCGCGATGAACTTGGGTATGTGGTGCCCGCGGTGTACTAGGGTATGTGGTGCCCGCAGTCCACCGCGGGGTATACCGCGGGTATGTGGTGCCCGCGGTGTACTAGGGTATGTGATGCCCGCGGTGTACTAGGGTATGTGGTGCCCGCGGTGTAGTTGGGTATGTGGTGCCCGCGATGTACTAGGGTATGTGGTGCTAGGGTATGTGGTGCCCGCGGTGTAGTTGGGTATGTGGTGCCCGCGGAGTACTAGGGGATGTGGTGCCCGCGGTGTAGTTGGGTATGTGGTGCCCGCGGTGTACTAGGGTATGTGGTGCCACCACATACCCGACTACACCGCGCCCGCGGTGTAGTTGGGTATGTGGTTCCCGCGGTGTACTAGGGTATGTGGTGCCCGCGGTGTAGTTGGGTATGTGATGTCCGCGGTGTACTAGGGTATGTGGTGTCCCGCGGTGTAGTTGGGTATGTGGTGCCCGCGATGTACTAGGGTATGTGATGCCCGCGGTGTACTTGGGTATGTGATGCCCGCGGTGTACCACATACCCTAGTACAGCGCGGGCACCACATACCCAAGTACACCTCGGGCATCACATACCCAACTACACCGCGGGCACCACATACCCAAGTACACCTCGGACATCACATACCCAACTACACCGCGGGCACCACATACCCTAGTACACCGCGGGCACCACATACCCTAGTACACCGCGGGCATCACATACCCAACCACATACCCTAGTACACCGCGGGCACCACATACCCTAGTACATCGCGGGCACCACATACCCAACTACACCGCGGGCACCATATACCCTAGTACACCGCGGGCATCACATACCCTAGTACACCGCGGGCACCACATACCCTAGTACACCGCGGGCACGACATACCCAAGTACATCGCGGGCACCACATACCCAACTACACCGCGGGCACCATACACCGCGGGCACCACATACCCTAGTACACCGCGGGCACCACATCCCCTAGTACACCGCGGGCACCACATACCCTAGTACACCGTCCCATGTACACTGCCCGCGGTGTACTAGGGTGTGTGGTGCCTGCGGTGTAGTTGGGTATGTGGTGCCCGCGGTGTACTAGGGTATGTGATGCCCGCGGAGTACACTACACCGCGGGCACCACATACCCTAGTACACTGGGCACCACATACCCAACTACACCGCGGGCACCACATACCCTAGTACACCGCGGGCAGTGTACATGGGACGGTGTACTAGGGTATGTGGTGTCCCGCGGTGTAGTTGGGTATGTGGTGCCCGCGGTGTACCACATACCCTAGTACACCGCGGGCATTACCGCGGGCATCGCATACCCAACTACACCGCGGGCGCCACATACCCAAGTACACCGCGGTGCCCGCGGTGTACTAGGGTATGTGGTGCCCGCGGTGTACTAGGGTATGTGGTGCCCGCGGTGTACTAGGGTATGTGGTGCCCGCGGTGTAGTTGGGTATGTGGTGCCCGCGGTGTACTAGGGTATGTGATGCCCGCAGTGTACTAGGGTATGTGGTGCCCGCGGTGTAGTTGGGTATGTGATGCCCGCGGTGTACTAGGGTAGTACGCCGCGGGCACCACATACCCAACTACACCACGGGCACCACATACCCTAGTACACCGCGGGCACCACATAGGGCATCACATACCCAACTACACCGCGGGCACCACATACCCTAGTACACCGCGGGCATCGCGGTGTAGGTGCCCGCGGTATAGGGCACCACATACCCTAGTACACCGCGGGCACCACATACCCTAGTACACCGCGGGCATCACATACCCTAGTACACCGCGGGCACCACATACCTTAGTACACCGTGGTGCCCGCGGAGTACAAGGGTATGTGGTGCCCGCGGTGTAGTTGGGTATGTGAAGCCCGCGGTGTAGTAAGGTATGTGATGTCCACATACCCTAGTACACCGCGGGCACCACATACCCTAATTCACCGCGGGCACCGCATACCCAACTACACCGCGGGCACCACATACCCAACTACACCGCGGGCACCACATACATACCCAAGTACACCGCGGGCACCACATACCCAACTACACCGCGGGCACCACATACCTGTCATTGGGTATGTGGTGCCCGCGGCGTACTAGGGTATGTGGTGCCCGCGGTATACATGGGTATGTGGTGCCCGCATCACATACCCAACTACACCGCGGGGCATCACATACCCAAGTACAGTGGTGCCCGCGGGTATGTGGTGCCCGCGGTGTACTAAGGTATGTGGTGCCCGCGGCGTACTAGGGTATGTGGTGCCCGCGGTGTAGTTGGGTATGTGGTGCCCGCGGTGTAGTTGGGTATGTGGTACACTGTGGTGCCCGCGGTGTACTAGGGTATATGATGCCCGCGGTGTACTCCGCGGGCACAACACGGGCACCACATACCCAAGTACACCGCGGGCACCACATACCCTAGTACACCGCGGGCACCACATACCCTAGTACACCGTGGGCACCCCATACCCTAGTACACCGCGGGCACCACATACCCTAGTACACCGCGGGCATCACATACCCTAGTACACCGCGGGCACCACATACCCAAGTACACCTCGGGCATCACATACCCTAGTACACTGCCGGCACTACATACCCTAGTACACCGCGGGCATCACATACCCTAGTACACCGCGGGCACCACATACCCTAGTACAACGCGGGCACCACATACCCTAGTACATCGCGGGCACCACATAATGCCCAAAGTGTACTAGGGTATGTGATGCCCGCGGTGTATTAGGGTATGTGGTGCCCGCGGTGTAGTTGGGTATGGGTGTATTTGGGTATGTGGTGCCCGCGGTGTACTAGGGTATGTGGTGCCCGCGGTACTAGGGTATGTGGTGCCCGCGGTGTAGTTGGGTATGTGGTGCCCGCGGTGTACTAGGGTATGTGGTGCCCTCGGTGTAGTTGGGTATGTGGTGCCCGCGGTGTGTGCTTGGGTATGTGATGTCCGTGGTGTAGTTGGGTATGTGGTGCCCGCGGTATACTTGGGTATGTGGTGCCCGCGGTGTAGAGTACTAGGGTATGTGGTGCCCGCGGTGTAGTTGGGTATGTGGTGCCCGCGATGTACTAGAGTATGTGGTGCCCTCGGTGTAGTTGGGTATGTGGTGCCCGCGGTGTGTGCTTGGGTATGTGATGCCCGTGGTGTAGTTGGGTATGTGGTGCCCGCGGTATACTTGGGTATGTGGTGCCCGCGGTGTAGAGTACTAGGGTATGTGGTGCCCGCGGTGTAGTTGGGTATGTGGTGCCCGCGATGTACTAGAGTATGTGGTGCCCTCGGTGTAGTTGGGTATGTGATGCCCGCGGTGTGTGCTTGGGTATGTGATGCCCGTGGTGTAGTTGGGTATGTGGTGCCCGCGGTGTACTTGGGTATGTGGTGCCCGCGGTGTAGTTGGGTATGTGGTGCCCGCGGTGTACTAGGGTATGTGGTGCCCGCGGTGTACTAGGGTATGCGGTGCCCGCGGTGTAGTTGGGTATGTGGTGCCCGCTGTGTACTAGGGTATGTGGTGCCCGCGGTGTAGCATCACATACCCAACTACACCGCGGGCACCACATACCCTAGTACACCGCGGGCACCACATACCCTAGTACACCGCGGGCATCACATACCCTAGTATACCGCGGGCACCACATACCCTAGTACACCGCGGGCACCACATACCCTAGTACTCCGCGGGCACCACATACCCTAGTACACCGCGGGCACCACATACCCAAGTACACCGCGGGTACACCACATACCCTAGTACACCGCAGGCACCACATACCCTAGTATACCGCAGGCACCTCGTACCCTAGTACACTAGGGTATGTGATGCCCGCGGTGTACTAGGGTATGTGGTGCCCGCGGTGTACTAGGGTATGTGGTGCCCGCGGTGTACTAGGGTATGTGGTGCCTATGTGATGCCCGCGGTGTACTAGGGTATGGGGTGCCCGCGGTGTAGTTGGGTATGTGATGCCCGCGGTGTACTAGGGTATGTATACACCGCGGGCACCACAGGCACCACATACCCTAGTACACCGAGGTCATGTGGTGCCCGCGGTGTAGTTGGGTATGTGATGCCCGCGGTGTAGATGGGTATGTGGTGTCCCGCGGTGTAGTTGGGTATGTGGTGCCTGCGGTGTACTTGGGTATGTGGTGCCCGCGGTATACTTGGGTATGTGGTGCCCGCGGTGTACTTGGGTATGTGGTGCCCGCGGTATACTTGGGTATATGGTGCCCGCAGTGTAGTTGGGTATGTGATACCCGCGGTGTACTAGGGTATGTGATGCCCGCGGTGTACTAGGGTATGTGGTGCCCGCGGAGTACTAGGGTATGTGTTGCCCTACCCTAGTACACCGCGGGCACCACATACCCTAGTACACCGCGGGCACCATATACCCTAGTACACCGCGGGCATCACATACCCTAGTACAATCACATACCCTAGTACACCGCGGGGCACACCACATACCCCAGTACACCGCGGGCACCACATACCCAACTACCGGTATACTAGGGTATGTGGTGCCCTACACCGCGGGCACCACATACCCTAGTACGCCGCGGGCATCACATACCCAAATACAACGCGGGCACCACATACCCAAGTACACCTCGGGCATCACATATCCTAGTACACCGCGGGCACCATATACCCAAATACACCGCGGGCACCACATACCCATGTATACCGCGGGCACCACATACCCTAGTACACCGCGGGCACCACATACCCTAGTACTCCGCGGGCACCCCATACCCTAGTACACCGCGGGCACCACATACCCAAGTACACCGCGGGCACCACATACCCAAGTACACCGCGGGCACCACATACCCTAGTACTCCGCGGTGTATTTGGGTATGTGATGCCCGCGGTGTAGTTGGGTATGCATACCCTAGTACACCGCGGGCACCACATACCCTAGTACACCGCGGGCATCACATATCCAACTACACCGCGGGCACCACATACCCAATTACACCGCGGGCATCACATACCCTAGTACACCGCGGGCACCACATACCCTAGTACACCGCGGGCACCGCATACCCATTTACATCGCGGGCACCACATACCCAAGTACACCGCGGGCACCACATACCCAACTACACCGCGGGCATCACATACCCTAGTACTCCGCGGGCACCCCATACCCTAGTACACCGCGGGCATCATATACCCTAGTACACCGCGGGCACCACATACCCAAGTACAACGCGGGCACCACATACCCAACTACACCGCGGGCATCACATACCCAACTACACCGCGGGCACCATATACCCTAGTACACCGCGGGCACCACATACCCAAGTATACCGCGGGCACCACATACCCTAGTACACCGCGGGCACCACATACCCTAGTACACCGCGGGCATCACATACCCAACTACACCGCGGGCACCACATACCCTAGTACACCGCGGGCATCACATACCCAACTACACCGCAGTGTTCTAGGGTATGTGATGCCCGCGGTGTAGTTGGGTATGTGGTGCCCGCGGTGTACTAGGGTATGTGGTGCCCGCGGTGTAGTTGGGTATGTGGTGCCCGCGGTGTAGTTGGGTATGTGGTGCCGCGGGCATCACATACCCAAGCACACCGCGGGCACCACATACCCTAGTACACCGCGGGCATCACATACCCTAGTACACCGCGGGCACCACATACCCTAGTACACCGCGGGCACCACATACCTAAGTACACCTCGGGCATCACATACCCAACTACACCGCGGGCATCACATACCCTTGTACACCGCGGGCACCACATACCCAAGTACACCTCGGGCATCACATACCCAACTACACCGCGGGCACCACATACCCTAGTACACCGCGGGCATCACATACCCAAGTACATCTCGGGCATCACATACCCAACTACACCGCGGGCACCACATACCCTAGTACACCGCGGGCATCACATACCCTAATACACCGCGGGCACCACATACCCTAGTACGCCGCGGGCACCACATACCCTAGTACACCGCGGGCACCACATACCCTAGTACACCGCGGGCATCACATACCCAAGTACATCTCGGGCATCACATACCCACTTACACCGCGGGCACCACATACCCTAGTACTCCGCGGGCATCACATACCCAACAACACCGCGGGCATCACATACCCAAGTCCCAAGTACACCTCGGGCATCACATACCCAACTACACCGTGGGCATCACATACCCTAGTACACCGCGGGCACCACATACCCAAGTACACCTCGGGCATCACATACCCAACTACACCGCGGGCACCACATACCCTAGTACACCGCGGGCATCACATACCCTAGTACACCGCGGGCACCACATACCCTAGTACATCGCGGGCATCACATACCCAAGCACACCGCGGGCACCACATACCCTAGTACACCGCGGGCACCACATACCCTAGTACACCGCGGGCACCATATACCCTAGTACACCGCGGGCATCACATACCCAAGTACACCGCGGGCATCACATACCCAACTACACCGCGGGCACCACATATCCTAGTACTCCGCGGGCATCACATACCCAACTACACCGCGGGCACCACATACCCTAGTACACCGCGGGCATCACATACCCTAGTACACCGCGGGCACCATATACCCTAGTACACCACGGGCACCACATACCCTAGTACACCGCGGGCACCACATACCCAAGCACACCGCGGGCACCACATACCCTAGTACACCGCGGGCACCACATACCCTAGTACACCGCGGGCATCACATACCCAAGCACACCGCGGGCACCACATACCCTAGTACACCGCGGGCACCACATACCCTAGTACACCGCGGGCACCATATACCCTAGTACACCGCGGGCATCACATACCCAAGTACACCGCGGGCATCACATACCCAACTACACCGCGGGCACCACATATCCTAGTACTCCGCGGGCATCACATACCCAACTACACCGCGGGCACCATATACCCTAGTACACCGCGGGCATCACATACCCTAGTACACCGCGGGCACCATATACCCTAGTACACCGCGGGCATCACATACCCTAGTACACCGGGGGCACCACATACCCAAGTACACCGCGGGCACCACATACCCTAGTACACCGCGGGCACCACATACCCTAGTACACCGCGGGCATCACATACCCAAGCACACCGCGGGCACCACATACCCTAGTACACCGCGGGCACCACATACCCTAGTACACCGCGGGCACCACATACCCTAGTACACCGCGGGCACCACATACCAAGTATACCGCAGGCACCTCGTACCCTAGTACACCGCGGGCATCACATACCCATCTACACCGCTGGCACCACATACCCAAGTCCCAAGTACACCGCGGGCATAGTTGGTATGTGATGCCCGCGGTGTACTAGGGTATGTGGTGCCCGCAGTCCACCGCGGGGTATACCGCGGGTATGTGGTGCCCGCGGTGTACTAGGGTATGTGATGCCCGCGGTGTACTTGGGTATGTGGTGCCCGCGGTGTAGTTGGGTATGTGGTGCCCGCGATGTACTAGGGTTTGTGGTGCTAGGGTATGTGGTGCCCGCGGTGTAGTTGGGTATGTGGTGCCCGCGGAGTACTAGGGTATGTGGTGCCCGCGGTGTAGTTGGGTATGTGGTGCCCGCGGTGTACTAGGGTATGTGGTGCCACCACATACCCGACTACACCGCGCCCGCGGTGTAGTTGGGTATGTGGTTCCCGCGGTGTACTAGGGTATGTGGTGCCCGCGGTGTAGTTGGGTATGTGATGTCCGCGGTGTACTAGGGTATGTGGTGGCCCGCGGTGTAGTTGGGTATGTGGTGCCCGCGATGTACTAGGGTATGTGATGCCCGCGGTGTACTAGGGTATGTGATGCCCGCGGTGTACCACATACCCTAGTACAGCGCGGGCACCACATACCCAAGTACACCTCGGGCATCACATACCCAACTACACCGCGGGCACCACATACCCAAGTACACCTCGGACATCACATACCCAACTACACCGCGGGCACCACATACCCTAGTACACCGCGGGCACCACATACCCTAGTACACCGCGGGCATCACATACCCAACCACATACCCTAGTACACCGCGGGCACCACATACCCTAGTACATCGCGGGCACCACATACCCTACTACACCGCGGGCACCATATACCCTAGTACACCGCGGGCATCACATACCCTAGTACACCGCGGGCACCACATACCCTAGTACACCGCGGGCACCACATACCCAAGTACATCGCGGGCACCACATACCCAACTACACCGCGGGCACCATACACCGCGGGCACCACATACCCTAGTACACCGCGGGCACCACATACCCTAGTACACCGTCCCATGTACACTGCCCGCGGTGTACTAGGGTGTGTGGTGCCTGCGGTGTAGTTGGGTATGTGGTGCCCGCGGTGTACTAGGGTATGTGATGCCCGCGGAGTACACTACACCGCGGGCACCACATACCCTAGTACACCGCGGGCAGTGTACATGGGACGGTGTACTAGGGTATGTGGTGTCCCGCGGTGTAGTTGGGTATGTGGTGCCCGCGGTGTACCACATACCCTAGTACACCGCGGGCATTACCGCGGGCATCGCATACCCAACTACACCGCGGGCGCCACATACCCAAGTACACCGCGGTGCCCGCGGTGTACTAGGGTATGTGGTGCCCGCGGTGTACTAGGGTATGTGGTGCCCGCGGTGTACTAGGGTATGTGGTGCCCGCGGTGTAGTTGGGTATGTGGTGCCCGCGGTGTACTAGGGTATGTGATGCCCGCAGTGTACTAGGGTATGTGGTGCCCGCGGTGTAGTTGGGTATGTGATGCCCGCGGTGTACTAGGGTAGTACGCCGCGGGCACCACATACCCAACTACACCACGGGCACCACATACCCTAGTACACCGCGGGCACCACATAGGGCATCACATACCCAACTACACCGCGGGCACCACATACCCTAGTACACCGCGGGCATCGCGGTGTAGGTGCCCGCGGTATAGGGCACCACATACCCTAGTACACCGCGGGCACCACATACCCTAGTACACCGCGGGCATCACATACCCTAGTACACCGCGGGCACCACATACCTTAGTACACCGTGGTGCCCGCGGAGTACAAGGGTATGTGGTGCCCGCGGTGTAGTTGGGTATGTGAAGCCCGCGGTGTAGTAAGGTATGTGATGTCCACATACCCTAGTACACCGCGGGCACCACATACCCTAATTCACCGCGGGCACCGCATACCCAACTACACCGCGGGCACCACATACCCAACTACACCGCGGGCACCACATACATACCCAAGTACACCGCGGGCACCACATACCCAACTACACCGCGGGCACCACATACCTGTCATTGTGTAGTTGGGTATGTGATGCCCGCGGTGTACTTGTGTATGTGGTGCCCGCGGTGTACTAGGGTATGTGATGCCCGCGGTGTACTAGGGTATGTGGTGCCCGCGGTGTAGTTGGGTATGTGGTGCCCGCGGTGTACATGTGTATGTGGTGCACGCGGTGTACTAGGGTATGTGGTGCCCGCGGTGTCGTTGGGTATGTGGTGCCCGCGGTGTACTAGGGTATGTGGTGCCCGCGGTGTAGTTGGGTATGTGGTGCCCGCGGTGTACTAGGGTATGTGGTGCCCGCGGTGTAGTTGGGTATGTGGTGCCCTACCCAAGTATACCGCGGGCACCACATACCCTAGTACACCTCGGGCATCACATACCCAACTACACCGCGGGCATCACATACCCAAGTACACCGCGGGCATCACATACCCTAGTACACCTCGGGCATCACATACCCTAGTACACCGCGGGCATCACATACCCTAGTACACCGCGGGCATCACATACCCAACTACACCGCGGGCACCACATACCCTAATACACCGCGGGCACCACATACCCTAGTACACCGCGGGCACCCCATACCCTAGTACACCGCGGGCATCATATACCCAACTACACCGCGGGCATCACAAAGTACACCGCGGTCATCTCATACCCAACAACACCGCGGGCATCACATACCCTAGTACACCGCGGGCACCATATACCCTAGTACACCGCGGGCACCACATACCCAACTACACCGCGGGCACCACATACCCTAGTACACCGCGGGCATCACATACCCAACAACACCGCGGGCATCACATACCCAAGTACACCTCGGGCATCACATACCCTAGTATACCGCGGGCACCACATACCCTAGTACATGCCCGCAGTGTAGTTGGTATGTGATGCCCGCGGAGTACTTGGGACTTGGATATGTGATGTCCGAGGTGTACTTGGGTATGTGGTGCCCGCGGTGTACTAGGGTATGTGATGCCCGCAGTGTACATGGGACTTGGGTATGTGGTGCCCGCGGTGTAGTTGGGTATGTGGTGCCCGCGGTGTACTAGGGTATGTGGTGCCCGCGGTGTAGTTGGGTATGTGGTGCCCGCGGTGTAGTTGGGTATGTGATGCCCGCGGTGTGCTAGGGTATGTGATGCCCGCGGTGTACTAGGGTATGTGGTGCCCGCGGTGTAGTTGGGTATGTGATGCCCGCGGTATACATGGGTATGTGGTGCCCGCGGTGTACTAGGGTATGTGGTGCCCACGGTATACTTGGGTATGTGGTGCCCGCGGTGTACTAGGGTATGAGGTGCCCGCGGTATACTTGGGTATGTGGTGCCCGCGGTGTACTTGGGTATGTGATGCCCGAGGTGTACTTGGGTATCACATACCCTAGTACACCGCGGGCACCACATACCCTAGTACACCGCGGGCATCACATACCTAACAACACCGCGGTCATCCCCGCGGTATACTAGGGTATGTGGTGCCCGCGGTGTACTAGGGTATGTGGTGCCCGCAGTGTAGTTGGTATGTGATGCCCGCAGTGTACTAGGGTATGTGGTGCCCGCGGTGTACTTGGGTATGTGGTGCCTGTGATGCCCGCGGTGTGGTGCCCGCGGTTTAGTTGGGTATGTGGTGCCCGCGGTGTACTTGGGTATGTGACGCGGTGTAGTTGGGAATGTGGTGCTCGCGGTGAACTAGGGTATGTGGTGCCCGCGGTATACATGGGTATGTGGTGCCCGCGGTGTACTAGGGTATGTGGTGCCCGCAGTGTAGTTGGGTATGTGGTGCCCGCGGTATACTTGGATATGTGGTGTACTAGGGTATGTGATGCCCGCGGCGTACTAGGGTATGTGGTGCCCGCGGTATACTAGGGTATGTGGTGCCCGCGGTGTACTAGGGTATGTAGTGCCCGAGGTGTACTTGGGTATGTGATGCCCGCTGTAGTTGGGTATGTGATGCCCGCGGTGTACTGGGGTATGTGGTGCCCGCGGTGTACTGATGACCGCGGTGTACTAGGGTATGTGATGCCCGCGGTGTAGTTGGGTATGTGATGCCCGCGTAGTACTAGGGTATGTGGTGCCCGCGGTATACATGGGTATGTGGTGCCCGCGGTGTACTAGAGTATGTGGTGCCCGCGGTGAACTAGGGTATGTCGTGCCCGCGCCCGAGGTGTACTTGGGTATGTGGTGCCCGTGGTGTACTAGGGTATGTGGTGCCCGCGGTGTACTAGGGTATATGGTGCCCGCGGTGTAGTTGGGTATGTGATGCCCGAGATGTACTTGGGTATGTGATGCCCGCGGTGTTTGGGTATGTGGTGCCCGCGGAGTACAAGGGTATGTGATGCCCGCGGTGTAGTTGGGTATGTGATGCCCGCAGTGTACTAGGGTATGTGGTGCCCGCGGTGTACTAGGGTATATGATGCTCGCGGTGTACTTGGGTATGTGGTGCCCGCGGTGTACTAGGGTATATGGTGCCCGCGGTGTAGTTGGGTATGTGATGCCCGCGGAGTACTAGGGTATGTGGTGCCCGCGGTGTACTAGGGTATGGGGTGCCCGCGGTGTAGTTGGGTGCCCGCGGTGTACTTGGGTATGTGATGCCCGCGGTATACTAGGGTATGTGGTGCCCGCGGTATACTAGGGTATGTGGTGCCCGCGGTGTACTAGGGTATGTGGTGCCCGCGGTGTAGTTGGGTATGTGGTGCCCGCTGTGTACTTGGGTATGTGGTCATACCCAAGTCCCAAGTACACCTCGGGCATCACATACCCAACTACACCGTGGGCATCACATACCCTAGTACACCGCGGGCACCACATACCCAACTACACCGCGGGCACCACATACCCTAGTACACCGCGGGCACCACATACCCAACTACACCGCGGGCACCGCGGTATGCGGTGCCCGCGTTGTATTGTGGTATGTGGTGCCCGTAGTGTAGTTGGGTATATGATGCCCGCGGTGTACTAGGGTATGGGGTGCCCGCGGAGTACTAGGGTATGTGATGCCCGCGGTGTAGTTGGGTATGTGGTGCCCGCGGTGTACTTGGGTATGTGGTGCCCGCGATGTAAATGGGTATGCGGTGCCCGCGGTGTACTAGGGTATGTGGTGCCCGCGGTGTACTAGGGTATGTGATGCCCGCGGTGTAATTGGGTATGTGGTGCCCGCGGTGTAGTTGGGTATGTGATGCCCGCGGTGTACTAGGGTATGTGGTGCCCGCGGTGTACTAGGGTATGCATACCCAACTACACCGCGGGCAACACATACCCTAATACACCGCGGAGTACTAGGGTATGTGGTGCCCGCGGTGTACTTGGGTATGTGGTGCCCGCGGTGTACTTGGGTATGTGATGCCCGCGGTGTACTAGGGTATGGGGTGCCCGCGGAGTACTAGGGTATGTGGTGCCCGCGGTGTACTAGGGTATGTGGTGCCCGCGGTATACATGGGTATGTGGTGCCCGCGGTGTATTTGGGTATATGGTGCCCGCGGTGTACTAGGATATGTGATGCCCGAGGTGTACTTGGGTATGTGGTGCCCGCGTTGTATTTGGGTATGTGATGCCCGCGGCGTACTAGGGTATGTGGTGCCCGCGGTGTAGGGCACCACATACCCTAGTATACCGGTAGTTGCCCGCGATGTACTAGGGTATGTGGTGCCCGCGGTGTACTAGGGTATGTGGTGCCCGCGGTGTAGTTGGGTATGTGGTGCCCGCGGTGTACTAGGGTATGTGATGCCCGCAGTGTACTAGGGTATGTGGTGCCCGCGGTGTAGTTGGGTATGTGATGCCCGCGGTGTACTAGGGTAGTACGCCGCGGGCACCACATACCCAACTACACCACGGGCACCACATACCCTAGTACACCGCGGGCACCACATAGGGCATCACATACCCAACTACACCGCGGGCACCACATACCCTAGTACACCGCGGGCATCGCGGTGTAGGTGCCCGCGGTATAGGGCACCACATACCCTAGTACACCGCGGGCACCACATACCCTAGTACACCGCGGGCATCACATACCCTAGTACACCGCGGGCACCACATACCTTAGTACACCGTGGTGCCCGCGGAGTACAAGGGTATGTGGTGCCCGCGGTGTAGTTGGGTATGTGAAGCCCGCGGTGTAGTAAGGTATGTGATGTCCACATACCCTAGTACACCGCGGGCACCACATACCCTAATTCACCGCGGGCACCGCATACCCAACTACACCGCGGGCACCACATACCCAACTACACCGCGGGCACCACATACATACCCAAGTACACCGCGGGCACCACATACCCAACTACACCGCGGGCACCACATACCTGTCATTGTGTAGTTGGGTATGTGATGCCCGCGGTGTACTTGGGTATGTGGTGCCCGCGGTGTACTAGGGTATGTGATGCCCGCGGTGTACTAGGGTATGTGGTGCCCGCGGTGAAGTTGGGTATGTGGTGCCCGCGGTGTACATGTGTATGTGGTGCACGCGGTGTACTAGGGTATGTGGTGCCCGCGGTGTAGTTGGGTATGTGGTGCCCGCGGTGTACTTGGGTATGTGGTGCCCGCGGTGTAGTTGGGTATGTGGTGCCCGCGGTGTACTAGGGTATGTGGTGCCCGCGGTGTAGTTGGGTATGTGGTGCCCTACATCGCGGGCACCACATACCCTAGTACACCTCGGGCATCACATACCCAACTAAACCGCGGGCATCACATACCCAAGTACACCGCGGGCATCACATACCCTAGTACACCTCGGGCATCCGCGGGCACCACATACCCTAGTACACCGCGGGCATCACATACCCTAGTACACCGCGGGCATCACATACCCAACTACACCGCGGGCACCACATACCCTAATACACCGCGGGCACCACATACCCTAGTACACCGCGGGCACCCCATACCCTAGTACACCGCGGGCATCATATACCCAACTACACCGCGGGCATCACAAAGTACACCGCGGTCATCTCATACCCAACAACACCGCGGGCATCACATACCCTAGTACACCGCGGGCACCACATACCCTAGTACACCGCGGGCACCACATACCCAACTACACCGCGGGCACCACATACCCTAGTACACCGCGGGCATCACATACCCAACAACACCGCGGGCATCACATACCCAAGTACACCTCGGGCATCACATACCCTAGTATACCGCGGGCACCACATACCCTAGTACATGCCCGCAGTGTAGTTGGTATGTGATGCCCGCGGAGTACTTGGGACTTGGATATGTGATGTCCGAGGTGTACTTGGGTATGTGGTGCCCGCGGTGTACTAGGGTATGTGATGCCCGCAGTGTACATGGGACTTGGGTATGTGGTGCCCGCGGTGTAGTTGGGTATGTGGTGCCCGCGGTGTACTAGGGTATGTGGTGCCCGCGGTGTACTAGGGTATGTGGTGCCCGCGGTGTAGTTGGGTATGTGATGCCCACGGTGTGCTAGGGTATGTGATGCCCGCGGTGTACTAGGGTATGTGGTGCCCGCGGTGTAGTTGGGTATGTGATGCCCGCGGTATACATGGGTATGTGGTGCCCGCGGTGTACTAGGGTATGTGGTGCCCACGGTATACTTGGGTATGTGGTGCCCGCGGTGTACTAGGGTATGAGGTGCCCGCGGTATACTTGGGTATGTGGTGCCCGCGGTGTACTTGGGTATGTGATGCCCGAGGTGTACTTGGGTATCACATACCCTAGTACACCGCGGGCACCACATACCCTAGTACACCGCGGGCATCACATACCTAACAACACCGCGGGCATCCCCGCGGTATACTAGGGTATGTGGTGCCCGCGGTGTACTAGGGTATGTGGTGCCCGCAGTGTAGTTGGTATGTGATGCCCGCAGTGTACTAGGGTATGTGGTGCCCGCGGTGTACTTGGGTATGTGGTGCCTGCGATGCCCGCGGTGTGGTGCCCGCGGTTTAGTTGGGTATGTGGTGCCCGCGGTGTACTTGGGTATGTGACGCGGTGTAGTTGGGAATGTGGTGCTCGCGGTGAACTAGGGTTTGTGGTGCCCGCGGTATACATGGGTATGTGGTGCCCGCGGTGTACTAGGGTATGTGGTGCCCGCAGTGTAGTTGGGTATGTGGTGCCCGCGGTGTACTTGGATATGTGGTGTACTAGGGTATGTGATGCCCGCGGCGTACTAGGGTATGTGGTGCCCGCGGTATACTAGGGTATGTGGTGCCCCCGGTGTACTAGGGTATGTAGTGCCCGAGGTGTACTTGGGTATGTGATGCCCGCTGTAGTTGGGTATGTGATGCCCGCGGTGTACTGGGGTATGTGGTGCCCGCGGTGTACTGATGACCGCGGTGTACTAGGGTATGTGATGCCCGCGGTGTAGTTGGGTATGTGATGCCCGCGGAGTACTAGGGTATGTGGTGCCCGCGGTATACATGGGTATGTGGTGCCCGCGGTGTACTAGAGTATGTGGTGCCCGCGGTGAACTAGGGTATGTCGTGCCCGCGCCCGAGGTGTACTTGGGTATGTGGTGCCCGTGGTGTACTAGGGTATGTGGTGCCCGCGGTGTACTAGGGTATATGGTGCCCGCGGTGTAGTTGGGTATGTGATGCCCGAGATGTACTTGGGTATGTGATGCCCGCGGTGTTTGGGTATGTGGTGCCCGCGGAGTACAAGGGTATGTGATGCCCGCGGTGTAGTTGGGTATGTGATGCCCGCAGTGTACTAGGGTATGTGGTGCCCGCGGTGTACTAGGGTATATGATGCTCGCGGTGTACTTGGGTATGTAGTGCCCGCGGTGTACTAGGGTATATGGTGCCCGCGGTGTAGTTGGGTATGTGATGCCCGCGGAGTACTAGGGTATGTGGTGCCCGCGGTGTACTAGGGTTGGGGGTGCCCGCGGTGTAGTTGGGTGCCCGCGGTGTACTAGGGTATGTGATGCCCGCGGTATACTAGGGTATGTGGTGCCCGCGGTATACTAGGGTATGTGGTGCCCGCGGTGTACTAGGGTATGTGGTGCCCGCGGTGTAGTTGGGTATGTGGTGCCCGCTGTGTACTTGGGTATGTGGTCATACCCAAGTCCCAAGTACACCTCGGGCATCACATACCCAACTACACCGTGGGCATCACATACCCTAGTACACCGCGGGCACCACATACCCAACTACACCGCGGGCACCACATACCCTAGTACACCGCGGGCACCACATACCCAACTACACCGCGGGCACCGCGGTATGCGGTGCCCGCGTTGTATTGTGGTATGTGGTGCCCGTAGTGTAGTTGGGTATATGATGCCCGCGGTGTACTAGGGTATGGGGTGCCCGCGGAGTACTAGGGTATGTGATGCCCGCGGTGTAGTTGGGTTTGTGGTGCCCGCGGTGTACTTGGGTATGTGGTGCCCGCGATGTAAATGGGTATGCGGTGCCCGCGGTGTACTAGGGTATGTGGTGCCCGCGGTGTACTAGGGTATGTGATGCCCGCGGTGTAATTGGGTATGTGGTGCCCGCGGTGTAGTTGGATATGTGATGCCCGCGGTGTACTAGGGTATGTGGTGCCCGCGGTGTACTAGGGTATGCATACCCAACTACACCGCGGGCACCACATACCCTAGTACACCGCGGGGTACTAGGGTATGTGATGCCCGCGGTGTACTTGGGTATGTGGTGCCCGCGGTGTACTTGGGTATGTGATGCCCGCGGTGTACTAGGGTATGGGGTGCCCGCGGAGTACTAGGGTATGTGGTGCCCGCGGTGTACTAGGGTATGTGGTGCCCGCGGTATACATGGGTATGTGGTGCCCGCGGTGTATTTGGGTATATGGTGCCCGCGGTGTACTAGGATATGTGATGCCCGAGGTGTACTTGGGTATGTGGTGCCCGCGTTGTATTTGGGTATGTGATGCCCGCGGCGTACTAGGGTATGTGGTGCCCGCGGTGTAGGGCACCACATACCCTAGTATACCGGTAGTTGGGTATGTGATGCCCGCGGTGTACTTGGGACTTGGGTATGTGGTGCCAGCGGTGTAGATGGGTATGTGATGCCCGCGGTGTACTAGGGTATGTGGTGCCCGCGGTGTAGTTGGGTATGTGATGCCCGAGGTGTACTAGGGTATGTGATGCCCGCGGTGTACTTGGGACTTGGGTATGTGGTGCCAGCGGTGTAGATGGGTATGTGATGCCCGCGGTGTACTAGAGTATGTGGTGCCCGCGGTGTAGTTGGGTATGTGATGCCCGCGGTGTACTGGGGTATGTGGTGCCCCTGGTGAACTAGGGTATGTGGTGCCCGCGGTGTAGTTGGGTATGTGATGCCCGCGGTGTACTTGGGTATGTGATGCCCGCGGTGTACTTGGGTATGTGATGCCCGCGGTATACTAGGGTATGTGGTGCCCGCGGTATACTAGGGTATGTGATGCCCGAGGTGTACTTGGGTATGTGGTGCCCGCGGTGTACTAGGATATGTGGTGCCCGCGGTATACTTGGGTATATGATGCCCGCGGTGTACTAGGGTATGTGGTGCCCGCGGCGTAGTTGGGTATGTGATGCCCGCGGAGTACTAGGGTATGTGGTGCCCGCGGTGTACTAGGGTATGGGGTGCCCGCGGTGTACTAGGGTATGGGGTGCCCGCGGTGTAGTTGGGTATGTGGTGCCCGTGGTGTAGTTGGGTATGTGATGCCCGCGGAGTACTAGGGTATGTGGTGCCCGCGGTGTAGATGGGTATGTGATGCCCGCGGTGTACTAGGGTATGTGATGCCCGCGGTGTACTTGGGACTTGGGTATGTGGTGCCAGCGGTGTAGATGGGTATGTGATGCCCGCGGCACCACATACCCTAGTACACCGCGGGCACCACATACCCTAGTACACCGCGGGCACCACATACCCTAGTACACCGCGGGCACCGCATACCCATTTACATCGCGGGCATCACATACCCAAGTACACCGCGGGCATCACATACCCAACTACACCGCGGGCACCACATACCCTAGTACACCGCGGGCACCACATACCCTAGTACACCGCGGGCATCACATACCCAAGCACACCGTGGGCACCACATACCCTAGTACACCGCGGGCACCACATACCCAACTACACCGCGGGCATCACATACCCTAGTACTCCGCGGGCATCACATACCCAACTACACCGCGGGCACCACATACCCAAGTCCCAAGTACACCGCGGGCATCGGTGTACTTGGGTATGTGGTGCCCGCGGTTTAGTTAGGTATGTGATGCCCGCGGTGTCATTGGGTATGTGATGCCCGCGGTGTAGTTGGGTATGTGGTGCCCGCGGTGTACTAGGGTATGTGGTGCCCGCGGTGTAGTTGGGTATGTGGTGCCACATACCCTAGTACACCGCGGGCACCACATACCCAACTACACCGCGGGCACCACATACCCTAGTACACCGCGGGCACCACATACCCTAGTACACTGCGGGCACCACATACCCAATGACACCGCGGGCATCACATACCCAACTACACCGCGGGCATCACATACCCAACTACACCGCGGGACACCACATACCCAACTACACCGCGGGCACCACATACCAAATATACCGCGGGCATCACATACCCAAGTCCCAAGTACACCGCGGGCACCACATACTCTAGTACACCGCGGGCATCACATACCCTAGTACACCGCGGGCACCACATACCCTAGTACATCGCGGGCACCACATACCCTAGTATACCTCGGGCACCACATACCCAAGTACACCGCGGGCACCACATACCCTAGTACACCGCGGGCATCACATACCCAAGTACATCTCGGGCATCACATACCCAACTACACCGCGGGCACCACATACCCTAGTACACCGCGGGCACCACATACCCTAGTACACCGCGGGCATCAAATACCCTAGTACACCACATACCCAACTACACCGCGGGCACCCCATACCCTAGTACACCGCGGGCACCACATACCCTAGTACTCCGCGGGCATCACATACCCAACTACACCGCGGGCACCACATACCCTAGTACACCGCGGGCACCACATACCCTAGTACTCCGCGGGCATCACATACCCAACTACATCGCGGGCACCACATACCCTAGTACACCGCGGGCATTACATACCCTAGTACACCGCGGGCACCACATACCCTAGTACACCGCGGGCACCCCTAGTACACCGCGGGCACCACATACCCTAATACACCGCGGGCACCACATACCCTAGTACACCGCGGGCATCACATACCCAACTACACCGCGGGCACCACATACCCTAGTACACCGCGGGCACCACATACCCTAGTACACTGCGGGCACCACATACCCAACTACACCGCGGGCACCACATACCCTAGTACACTGCGGGCACCACATACCCAACTACACCGCGGGCACCACATACCCAACTACACCGCGGGCACCACATACCCAAGTATACCGCGGGCACCACATACCCTAGTACGTATGTGATGCCCGCGGTGTACTAGGGTATGTGGTGCCCGCGGTGTAGTTGGGTATGTGATGCCCGAGATGTACTTGGGTATGTGATGCCCGCGGTGTAGTTGGGTATGTGGTGTCCCGCGGTGTAGTTGGGTATGTGATGCCCGCGGTGTACTAGGGTATGTGATGCCCGCGGTGTCATTGGGTATGTGGTGCCTGCGGTGTAGTTGGGTATGTGGTGCCCGCGGTGTACTAGGGTATGTGGTGCCCGCGGTGTATGTGATACCCGCGGTGTACTTGGGACTTGGGTATGTGGTGCCAGCGGTGTAGATGGGTATGTGATGCCCGCGGTGTACTAGGGTACGAGGTGCCTGCGGTATACTTGGGTATGTGATGCCCGCGGTGTAGTTGGGTATGTGGTGTCCCGCGGTGTAGTTGGGTATGTGGTGCCCGCGGTGTAGTTGGGTATGTGGTGCCCGCGGTGTACTTGGGTATGTGGTGATCGCGGTGTACTAGGGTATGTGGTGCCCTCGGTACACTTGGGTATGTGATGCCCGCGGTGTACTAGGGTATGTGGTGCCCGCGGTGTACTAGGGTATGTGGTGCCCGCGGTGTAGTTGGGTATGTGATACCCGAGGTGTACTAGGGTATGTGATGCCCGCGGTGTACTTGGGACTTGGGTATGTGGTGCCCGCGGTGTAGTTGGGTATAAGATGCCCGCGGTGTACTAGGGTATGAGGTGCCCGCGGTATACTTGGTATGTGGTGCCCGCGGTGTTGTTGGGTATGTGATGCCCGCGGTGTACTAGGGTATGTGGTGCCCGCGGTATAGTTAGGTATGTGATACCCGCGGTGTACTAGGGTATGTGATGCCCGCGATGTACTTGGGTATGTGGTGCCCGCGATGTATTAGGGTATATGATGCCCGCGGTGTACTAGGGTATGTGGTGCCCGCGATGTACTAGGGTATGTGGTGCCCGCGGTGTAGTTGGGTATGTGATGCCCGCGGTGTAGTTGGGTATGTGATGCCCGCGGAGTACTAGGGTATGTGGTACCCGCGGTGTAGTTGGGTATGTGATGTCCGAGGTGTACTAGGGTATGTGATGCCCGCGGAGTACTAGGGTATGTGGTGCCCGCGGTGTAGTTGGGTATGTGGTGCCCGCGGTGTAGTTGGGTATGTGATGCCCGCGGAGTACTAGGGTATGTGGTACCCGCGGTGTAGTTGGGTATGTGATGTCCGAGGTGTACTAGGGTATGTGATGCCCGCGGAGTACTAGGGTATGTGGTGCCCGCGGTGTAGTTGGGTATGTGGTGCCCGCGGTGTACTAGGGTATGTGGTGCCCGCGGTATACATGGGTATGTGGTGCCCGCGGTGTACTAGGGTATGTGATGCCCACGGTATACTTGGGTATGAGATGACCTCGGTGTACTAGGGTATGGGGTGCCCGCGGTGTACTAGGGTATGTGGTGCCCGCGGTGTACTAGGGTATGTGGTGCCCGCGGTATAGTTGGGTATGTGGTGCCCGCGGTGTACTAGGGTATGTGGTGCCCGCGGTGTAGTTGGGTATGTGATGCCCGCAGTGTACTAGGGTATGTGGTGCCCGCGGTGTAGTTGGGTATGTGGTGCCCGCGGTGTACTAGGGTATGTGGTGCCCGCGGTGTAGTTGGGTATGTGATGCCCGCGGTGTACTAGGGTATGTGGTGCCCGCGGTGTAGTTGGGTATGTGGTGCCCGCTGTGTACTAGGGTATGTGGTGCCCGCGGTGTAGTTGGGTATGTGGTGCCCGCGGTGTACTAGGGTATGTGGTGCCCGCGGTGTAGTTGGGTATGTGATGCCCGAGGTGTACTTGGGACTTGGGTATGTGATGCCCGCGGTGTTGTTGGGTATGTGATGCCCGCGGAGTACTAGGGTATGTGGTGCCCGCGGTGTAAGTGGGTATGTGATGCCCGAGATGTACTTGGGTATGTGATGCCCGCGGTGTACTAGGGTATGTGGTGCCCGCGGTGTACTAGGGTATGTGGTGCCCGCGGCGTACTAGGGTATGTGGTGCCCGCGGTGTACTAGGGTATGTGATGCCCGCGGTGTACTAGGGTATGTGGTGCCCGCGGTGTAGTTGGGTATGTGATGCCCGAGATGTACTTGGGTATGTGATGCCCACGGTATACTAGGGTATTAGATGACCGCGGTGTACTCTGTGATGCCCGCGGTGTAGTTGGGTATGTGATGCCCGAGGTGTACTTGGGTATGTGGTGCCCGCGGTGTACTAAGGTATGTGGTGCCCGCGGTGTACTAGGGTATGTGATGCCCGCGATGTACTAGGGTATGTGGTGCCCGCGGTGTAGTTGAGTATGTGATGCCCGAGGTGTACTTGGGTATGTGGTGCCCGCGGTGTACTAGGGTATGTGATGCCCGCGGTGTAGTTGGGTATGTGATGCCCGAGGTGTACTTGGGTATGTGGTGCCCGCGGTGTACTAGGGTATGTGATGCCCGCAGTGTACTGGGGGCACCACATACCCAACTACACCGCGGGCACCACATACCCTAGTACACTGCGGGCACCACATACCCAACTACACCGCGGGCACCACATACCCAACTACACCGCGGGCACCACATACCCTAGTACACCGCGGGCACCACATACCCAAGTATGTGGTGCCCGCGGTGTACTAGGGTATGTGGTGCCCGCGGTGTAGTTGGGTATGTGGTGCCCGCGGTGTACTAGGGTATGTGGTGCCCGCGGTGTAGTTGGGTATGTGGTGCCCGCGGTGTACTAGGGTATGTGGTGCCCGCGGTGTAGTTGGGTATGTGGTGCCCGCGGTGTACTTGGGTATGTGGTGCCCTTGGTGTACTTGGGTATGTGATGCCCGTGGTGTCATTGGGTATGTGGTGCCCGCGGTACTAGGGTATTTGGTGCCCGCAGTGTACTAGGATATGTGATGCTCGTGGCGTACTTGGGTATGTGATGCCCGCGGTGTACTAGGGTATGTGGTGCCCGCGGTGTAGTTGGGTATGTGATGCCCGAGGTGTACTTGGGTATGTGGTGCCCGCGGTATACTAGGGTATGTGGTGCCCGTGGTGTACTAGGGTATATGGTGCCCGCGGTGTACTAGGGTATGTGGTGCCCGCGGTGTACTTGGGTATGTGGTGTCCCGCGGTGTAGTTGGGTATGTGATGCCCGCGGTTTAGTTAGGTATGTGATGCCCGCGGTGTCATTGGGTATGTGGTGCCCGCGGTACTAGGGTATTTGGTGCCCGCAGTGTACTAGGGTATGTGTTGCCCGAGGTGTACTTGGGTATGTGGTGCCCGCGGTGTACTAGGGTATGTGGTGCCCGCGGCGTACTAGGGTATGTGGTGCCCGCGGTGTACTAGGGTATATGATGCTCGCGGTGTACTTGGGTATGTGGTGCCCGAGGTATACTAGGGTATGTGGTGCCCGCGATGTACTAGGGTATGTGGTGCCCGCAGTGTAGTTGGTATGTGATGCCCGCGGAGTACAAGGGTATGTGTTGCCCGCGGTGTACTAGGGTATATGATGCCCGCGGTGTACTAGGGTATGTGGTGCCCGCGGCGTACTAGGGTATGTGGTGCCCGCGGTGTACTAGGGTATGTGATGCCCGCGGTGTACTAGAGTATGTGGTGCCCGCGGTGTAGTTGGGTATGTGATGCCCGCGGTGTACTAGGGTATGTGGTGCCCGCGGTGTAGTTGGGTATGTGGTGCCCGCGGTGTAGTTGGGTATGTGGTGCCCGCAGTATACTAGGGTATGTGGTGCTCGCGGTGTACTAGGGTATGTGGTGCCCGCGGTGTACTAGGGTATATGATGCCCGCGATGTACTTGGGTATGTGATGCCCACGGTGTATTAGGGTATGTGGTGCCCGCGGTGTAGTTGGGTATGTGATGCCTGCGGTGTACTAGGGTATGTGGTGCCCGCGGTGTACTAGGGTATGTGGTGCCCGCGGTGTACTAGGGTATGTGATGCCCGCGGTGTACTAGGGTATGTGGTGCCCGCGGTGTAGTTGGGTATGTGATGCCCGCGGTGTAGTTGGGTATGTGGTGCCCGCGGTGTAGTTGGGTACGTGATGCCCGCGGTGTACTAGGGTATGTGGTGCCCGCGGCGTACTAGGGTATGTGGTGCCCGCGGTATACTTGGGTATGTGGTGCCCGCGGTGTTGTTGGGTATGTGATGCCCGCGGTGTAGTTGGGTATGTGGTGCCCGCGGTGTACTTGGGTATGTGGTGCCCGCGGTGTACTAGGGTATGTGGTGCCCGCAGTGAAGTTGGGTATGTGATGCCCGCGGAGTACTAGGGTATGTGGTGCCCGCGGTGTACTAGGGTATGTGATGCCGGCGTTGTATTTGGGTATGTGGTGCCCGCGGTGTACTAGGGTATGTGGTGCCCGCTGTGTACTTGGGTATGTGATGCCCGCGGTGTACTAGGGTATGTGGTGCCCGCGATGTACTAGGGCATGTGGTGCCCGCGGTGTACTAGGGTATGTGATGCCCGAGGTGTAGTTGGGTATGTGGTGCCCGCAGTGTACTAGGGTATGTGGTGCCCGCGGTGTAGTTGGGTATGTGATGCCCGCGGAGTACTAGGGTATGTGGTGCCCACGGTGTAGTTGGGTATGTGGTGCCCGCGGTGTAGTTGGGTATGTGGTGCCCGAGATGTACTTGGGTATGTGATGCCCGCGGTGTACTTGAGTATGTGGTGCCCGCGTTGTACTTGGGTATGTGGTGCCCGCGGTGTACTAGGGTATATGATGCCCGCGGTGTAGTTGGGTATGTGGTGCCCGCGGTGTAATTGGGTATGTGGTGCCCGCGGTGTACTAGGGTATGTGGTGCCCGCGGTGTACTAGGGTATGGGGTGCCCGCGGTGTAGTTGGGTATGTGGTGCCCGCGTTGTATTTGGGTATGTGGTGCCCGCGGTGTACTAGGGTATGTGGTGCCCGCGGTGTACTAGGGTATATGGTGCCCGCGGTGTAGTTGGGTATGTGATGCCCGCGGAGTACTAGGGTATGTGGTGCCCGCGGTGTACTAGGGTATGTGGTGCCCGCGGTGTAGTTGGGTATGTGGTGCCCGCGGTGTAGTTGGGTATGTGGTGCCCGCAGTGTACTAGGGTATGTGGTGCCCGCGGTGTACTAGGGTATGTGATGCCTGCGGTGTACTTGAGTATGTGGTGCCCGCGTTGTACTTGGGTATGTGGTGCCCGCGGTGTAGTTGGGTATGTGATGCCCGCGGTGTAGTTGGGTATGTGGTGCCCGCGGTGTACTTGGGTATGTGATGCCCACGGTGTACTAGGGTATGTGGTGCCCGCGGTGTAGTTGGGTATGTGATGCCCGCGGAGTACTAGGGTATGTGGTGCCCGCGGTATACTTGGGTATGTGGTGCCCGCGGTGTACTTGGTGCCCGCGGTGTACTAGGGTATGTGGTGCCCGCGGTATACATGGGTATGTGGTGCCCGCGGTGTACTAGGGTATGTGGTGCCCGCGGTGTAGTTGGGTATGTGATGCCCGAGGTGTACTAGGGTATGTGATGCACCACATACCCTAGTACACCGCGGGCACCACATACCCATGTATACCGCGGGCACCACATACCCTAGTACACCGCGGGCACCACATACCCTAGTACATCTCGGGCATCACATACCCTAGTACACTGCGGGCACCACATACCCTAGTACACCGCGGCATCACATACCCTAGTACACCACATACCCAAGTATACCGCGGGCATCACATACCCAACTACACCGCAGGCATCACATACCCAAATGCCCGCGGTGTACTTGGGTATGTGGTGCCCGCGGTGTAGTTGGGTATGTGATGCCCGCGGTATACTTGGGTATGTGGTGCCCGCGGTGTAGTTGGGTATGTGGTGCCCGCAGTGTACTAGGGTATGTGGTGCCCGCGGTGTAGATGGGTATGTGGTGCCCGCGGTGTACTAGGGTATGTGGTGCCCGCGGTGTAGTTGGGTATGTGATGCCCGAGTTGTACGTTGGGTATGTGGTGCCCGCGGTGTACTAGGGTATGTAATGCCCGCGGTGTACTAGGGTATGTGGTGCCCGCGGTGTAGTTGGGTATGTGATGCCCGAGATGTACTTGGGTATGTGATGCCCGCGGTGTACTAGGGTATGTGGTGCCCGCGGTGTACTTGGGTATGTGGTGCCCGCGGTGTAGTTGGGTATGTGGTGCCCGAGATGTACTTGGGTATGTGATGCCCGAGGTGTACTTGGGTATGTGGTGCCCGCGGTGTACTAGGGTATGTGATGCCCACGGTGTAGTTGGGTATGTGATGCACGGTATACTTAGGTATGAGATGACCTCGGTGTACTAGGGTATGTGGTGCCCGCGGTGTACTAGGGTATGGGGTGCCCGCGGTGTAGTTGGGTATGTGGTGCCCGTGGTGTAGGGTATGTGGTGCCCGCGGTGTAAGTGGGTATGTGATGCCCGCGGTGTACTAGGGTATGTGGTGCCCGCGGTATAGTTAGGTATGTGATGCCCGCGGTGTACTAGGGTATATGATGCCCGCGGTGCGTTGGGTATGTGGTGCCCGCGGTGTACTAGGGTATGTAGTGCCCGCGGTGTACTTGGGTATGTGATGCCCACGGTGTACTAGGGTATGTGGTGCCCGCGGTATACTTGGGTATGTGGTGCCCGCGGTGTACTAGGGTATGTGGTGCCCGCGGTGAAGTTGGGTATGTGATTTGGGTATGTGGTGCCCGCAGTGTACTAGGGTATGTGGTGCCCGCGGTGTACTAGGGTATGTGGTGCCCGCGGTATACTAGGGTATGTGATGCCCGCGGTGTACTAGGGTATGTGGTGCCCGCGGTGTACTAGGGTATGTTGTGCCCGCGGTGTACTAGGGTATGTAGTGCCGGCGGTGTACTAGGGTATATGGTGCCCGCGGTGTAGTTGGGTATGTGATGCCCGCGGAGTACTAGGGTATGTGGTGCCCGCGGTGTACTAGGGTATGTGGTGCCCGCGGTGTAATTGGGTATGTGGTGCCCGCGGTGTACTAGGGTATGTGGTGCCCGCGGTATACATGGGTATGTGGTGCCCGCGGTGTATTTGGGTATGTGATGCCTGCGGTGTAGTTGGGTATGTGATGCCCGCGGTGTACTAGGGTATGGGGTATCGCCGGCACTACATACCCTAGTACACCGCGGGCACCACATACCCTAGTACTCCGCGGGCACCACATACCCTAGTACACCGCGGGCATCGCCCGCGGTGTACTAGGGTATGTGATGCCCGCGGTGTACTTGGGACTTGGGTATGTGGTGCCAGCGGTGTAGATGGGTATGTGATGCCCGCGGTGTACTAGAGTATGTGGTGCCCGCGGTGTAGTTGGGTATGTGATGCCCGCGGTATACTTGGGTATGTGGTGCCCGCGGTGTAGTTGGGTATGATGCCCGCGGAGTACTAGGGTATGTGGTGCCCGCGGTATACATGGGTATGTGGTGCCCGCGGTGTAGTTGGGTATGTGGTGCCCGCGGCGTACTAGGGTATGTGGTGCCCGCGGTGTACTAGGGTATGTGGTGCCCGCGGTGTACTAGGGTATGTGGTGCCCGCGGTGTACTAGGAGCGGAGTACTAGGGTATGTGGTGCCCGCGGTGTAGTTGGGTATGTGGTGCCCGCGGTGTACTAGGGTATGTGATGCCCGCGGTATACTAGGGTATGTGGTGCCCGCGGTATACATGGGTATGTGGTGCCCGCGGTGTACTAGGGTATGTGGTGCCCGCAGTGTAGTTGGGTATGTGGTGCCCGCGGAGTACTAGGGTATGTGGTGCCCGCGGTGTACTTGTGTATGTGGTGCACGCGGTGTACTAGGGTATGTGGTGCCCGCGGTGTAGTTGGGTATGTGGTGCCCGCGGTGTACTAGGGTATGTGGTGCCCGCGGTGTAGTTGGGTATGTGATGCCCGCGGTGTACTAGGGTATGTGATGCCCGCGGTGTACTAGGGTCTGTGGTGCCCGCGGTGTACTAGGGTATGTGGTGCCCGCGGAGTACTAGGGTATGTGGTGCCCGCGGTGTACTAGGGTATGTGGTGCCCGCAGTGTACTAGGGTATGTGATGCCCGCGGTGTAGTTGGGTATGTGATGCCCGCGGTGTACTTGTGTATGTGGTGCCCGCGGTGTACTAGGGTATGTGATGCCCGCGGTGTACTAGGGTATGTGGTGCCCGCGGTGAAGTTGGGTATGTGGTGCCCGCGGTGTACTTGTGTATGTGGTGCACGCGGTGTACTAGGGTATGTGGTGCCCGCGGTGTAGTTGGGTATGTGGTGCCCGCAGTGTACTAGGGTATGTGGTGCCCGCGGTGTAGTTGGGTATGTGGTGCCCGCGGTGTACTAGGGTATGTGGTGCCCGCGGTGTAGTTGGGTATGTGGTGCCCTACCCAAGTATACCGCGGGCACCACATACCCTAGTACACCTCGGGCATCACATACCCAACTACATCGCGGGCATCACATACCCAAGTACACCGCGGGCATCACATACCCTAGTACACCTCGGGCATCCGCGGGCACCACATACCCTAGTACACCGCGGGCATCACATACCCTAGTACACCGCGGGCATCACATACCCAACTACACCGCGGGCACCACATACCCTAATACACCGCGGGCACCACATACCCTAGTACACCGCGGGCACCCCATACCCTAGTACACCGCGGGCATCATATACCCAACTACACCGCGGGCATCACAAAGTACACCGCGGTCATCTCATACCCAACAACACCGCGGGCATCACATACCCTAGTACACCGCGGGCATCATATACCCTAGTACACCGCGGGCACCACATACCCAACTACACCGCGGGCACCACATACCCTAGTACACCGCGGGCATCACATACCCAACAACACCGCGGGCATCACATACCCAAGTACACCTCGGGCATCACATACCCTAGTATACCGCGGGCACCACATACCCTAGTACATGCCCGCAGTGTAGTTGGTATGTGATGCCCGCGGAGTACTTGGGACTTGGATATGTGATGTCCGAGGTGTACTTGGGTATGTGGTGCCCGCGGTGTACTAGGGTATGTGATGCCCGCAGTGTACATGGGACTTGGGTATGTGGTGCCCGCGGTGTAGTTGGGTATGTGGTGCCCGCGGTGTACTAGGGTATGTGGTGCCCGCGGTGTACTAGGGTATGTGGTGCCCGCGGTGTAGTTGGGTATGTGATGCCCACGGTGTGCTAGGGTATGTGATGCCCGCGGTGTACTAGGGTATGTGGTGCCCGCGGTGTAGTTGGGTATGTGATGCCCGCGGTATACATGGGTATGTGGTGCCCGCGGTGTACTAGGGTATGTGGTGCCCACGGTATACTTGGGTATGTGGTGCCCGCGGTGTACTAGGGTATGAGGTGCCCGCGGTATACTTGGGTATGTGGTGCCCGCGGTGTACTTGGGTATGTGATGCCCGAGGTGTACTTGGGTATCACATACCCTAGTACACCGCGGGCACCACATACCCTAGTACACCGCGGGCATCACATACCCAACAACACCGCGGTCATCCCCGCGGTATACTAGGGTATGTGGTGCCCGCGGTGTACTAGGGTATGTGGTGCCCGCAGTGTAGTTGGTATGTGATGCCCGCAGTGTACTAGGGTATGTGGTGCCCGCGGTGTACTTGGGTATGTGGTGCCTGTGATGCCCGCGGTGTGGTGCCCGCGGTTTAGTTGGGTATGTGGTGCCCGCGGTGTACTTGGGTATGTGACGCGGTGTAGTTGGGAATGTGGTGCTCGCGGTGAACTAGGGTATGTGGTGCCCGCGGTATACATGGGTATGTGGTGCCCGCGGTGTACTAGGGTATGTGGTGCCCGCAGTGTAGTTGGGTATGTGGTGCCCGCGGTATACTTGGATATGTGGTGTACTAGGGTATGTGATGCCCGCGGCGTACTAGGGTATGTGGTGCCCGCGGTATACTAGGGTATGTGGTGCCCGCGGTGTACTAGGGTATGTAGTGCCCGAGGTGTACTTGGGTATGTGATGCCCGCTGTAGTTGGGTATGTGATGCCCGCGGTGTACTGGGGTATGTGGTGCCCGCGGTGTACTGATGACCGCGGTGTACTAGGGTATGTGATGCCCGCGGTGTAGTTGGGTATGTGATGCCCGCGGTGTACTAGGGTATGTGGTGCCCGCGGTATACATGGGTATGTGGTGCCCGCGGTGTACTAGAGTATGTGGTGCCCGCGGTGAACTAGGGTATGTCGTGCCCGCGCCCGAGGTGTACTTGGGTATGTGGTGCCCGTGGTGTACTAGGGTATGTGGTGCCCGCGGTGTACTAGGGTATATGGTGCCCGCGGTGTAGTTGGGTATGTGATGCCCGAGATGTACTTGGGTATGTGATGCCCGCGGTGTTTGGGTATGTGGTGCCCGCGGAGTACAAGGGTATGTGATGCCCGCGGTGTAGTAGGGTATGTGATGCCCGCAGTGTACTAGGGTATGTGGTGCCCGCGGTGTACTAGGGTATATGATGCTCGCGGTGTACTTGGGTATGTAGTGCCCGCGGTGTACTAGGGTATATGGTGCCCGCGGTGTAGTTGGGTATGTGATGCCCGCGGAGTACTAGGGTATGTGGTGCCCGCGGTGTACTAGGGTATGGGGTGCCCGCGGTGTAGTTGGGTGCCCGCGGTGTACTTGGGTATGTGATGCCCGCGGTATACTAGGGTATGTGGTGCCCGCGGTATACTAGGGTATGTGGTGCCCGCGGTGTACTAGGGTATGTGGTGCCCGCGGTGTAGTTGGGTATGTGGTGCCCGCTGTGTACTTGGGTATGTGGTCATACCCAAGTCCCAAGTACACCTCGGGCATCACATACCCAACTACACCGTGGGCATCACATACCCTAGTACACCGCGGGCACCACATACCCAACTACACCGCGGGCACCACATACCCTAGTACACCGCGGGCACCACATACCCAACTACACCGCGGGCACCATATACCCAACTACACCGCGGGCACCACATACCCTAGTACTCCGCGGGCACCCCATACCCTAGTACACCGCGGGCACCACATACCCATGTATACCGCGGGCACCACATACCCTAGTACACCGCGGGCACCACATACCCAACATCACCGCGGGCACCACATACCCTAGTACACCGCGGGCATCACATACCCTAGTACACCGCGGGCACCACATACCCTAGTACACCGCGGGCACCACATACCCTAGTATACCGCGGGCATCACATACCCTAGTACACCGCGGGCATCACATACCCAAGTACATCTCGGGCATCACATACCCAAGTACACCGCGGGTGGTTCCCGTGGTGTAGTTGGGTATGTGGTGCCCGCAGTGTACTAGGGTATGTGGTGCCCGCGGTGTACTAGGGTATGTGGTGCCCGCGGTGTACTAGTACTAGGGTATGTGGTGCCCGCATCACATACCCAACTACACCGCTGGCACCACATACCCAAGTCCCAAGTACACCGCGGGCATCACATACCCTAGTACACCGCGGGCATCACAAAGTACACCGCGGGCACCACATACCCTAGTACACCGCGGGCACCACATACCCTAGTACGCCGCGGGCACCACATACCCTAGTACACATGGGTATGTGATGTCCGAGGTGTACTTGGGTATGTGGTGCCCGCGGTGTACTAGGGTATTTGGTGCCCGCGGTGTACTTGGGTATGTGATGCCCGCGGTGTACTAGGGTATGTGGTGCCCGCGGGCACAACATACCCTAGTACACCGCGGGCATCACATACCCTAGTACACCGCGGGCACCACATACCCTAGTACACCGCGGGTGTGGTGCCCTAGCCGCGGTGTAGTTGGGTATGTGGTGCCCTTGGGTATGTGGTACCGCGGTGTAGTTGGGTATGTGATACCCGAGGTGTACTTGGGTATGTGGTGCCCGCGGTGTACTAGGGTATGTGGTGCCCGCGGTGTACTAGGGTATGCGGTGCCCGCGTTGTATTGTGGTATGTGGTGCCCGTGGTGTAGTTGGGTATGTGATGCCCGCGGTGTACTAGGGTATGTGGTGCCCGCGGTGTAGGGCACCACATACCCTAGTACCCAACTACACCGCGGGCACCACATACCCTAATACACCGCGGGCACCACATACCCTAGTACACCGCGGGCATCACATACCCTAGTACACCGCGGTCACCACATACCCTAGTACACCACATACCCAAGTATACCGCGGGCACCACATACCCTAGTACACCGCGGGCATCACATACCCAACTACACCGCGGGCACCACATACCCTAGTACACCGCGGGCACCACATACCCAAGTACACCTCGGGCATCACATACCCTAGTACACCGCGGGCACCACATACCCTAGTACACCGCGGGCACCACATACCCAACTATACCGCGGGCATCACATACCCAACTACACTGCGGGCACCACATACCCAACTACACCGCGTGTAGTTGGGTATGTGATGCCCGAGATGTACTTACCACATACCCTAGTACACCGCGGGCACATGTGATGCCCGCGGTGTACTAGGGTATGTGGTGCCCGCGGTGTAGTTGGGTATGTGATGTCCGCGGTGTACTAGGGTATGTGGTGCCCGCGGTATACTTGGGTATGTGGTGCCCGCGGTATACACATACCCAACTACACCGCGGGCACCCCATACCCTAGTACACCGCGGGCACCACATACCCTAGTATACCGCGGGCACCACATACCCAAGTATGCCGCGGGCACCAGGGATATGTGGTGCCGGCGTTGTATTTTGGTATGTGGTGCCCGCGGTATACATGGGTATGTGGTGCAGTATGCCCGCGGTGTACTAGGGTATGTGGTGCCCGCGGTGTACTAGGGTATGTGGTGCCCGCGGTGTACACTGCGGGCATCGCATACCCAACTACACCGCGGGCACCGCACCTCATACCCTAGCACACCGCGGGCATCACATAGTACACCGCGGGCACCACATACCCAACTACACCGCGGGCACCACATACCCTAGTACACCGCGGGCATCACATACCCCAGTACACCGCGGGCATCACATACCCTAGTACACCGCGGTACAAGGGTATGTGGTGCCCGCGGTGTACTAGGGTATGTGGTGCCCGCGGTATACATGG
>CAKOBJ010000007.1:0-17500 GCA_932527185.1 Ecliptopera silaceata
TAACCTAACCTAACCTAACCTAACCTAACCTAACCTAACCTAACCTAACCTAACCTAACCTAACCTAACCTAACCTAACCTAACCTAACCTAACCTAACCTAACCTAACCTAACCTAACCTAACCTAACCTAACCTAACCTAACCTAACCTAACCTAACCTAACCTAACCTAACCTAACCTAACCTAACCTAACCTAACCTAACCTAACCTAACCTAACCTAACCTAACCTAACCTAACCTAACCTAACCTAACCTAACCTAACCTAACCTAACCTAACCTAACCTAACCTAACCTAACCTAACCTAACCTAACCTAACCTAACCTAACCTAACCTAACCTAACCTAACCTAACCTAACCTAACCTAACCTAACCTAACCTAACCTAACCTAACCTAACCTAACCTAACCTAACCTAACCTAACCTAACCTAACCTAACCTAACCTAACCTAACCTAACCTAACCTAACCTAACCTAACCTAACCTAACCTAACCTAACCTAACCTAACCTAACCTAACCTAACCTAACCTAACCTAACCTAACCTAACCTAACCTAACCTAACCTAACCTAACCTAACCTAACCTAACCTAACCTAACCTAACCTAACCTAACCTAACCTAACCTAACCTAACCTAACCTAACCTAACCTAACCTAACCTAACCTAACCTAACCTAACCTAACCTAACCTAACCTAACCTAACCTAACCTAACCTAACCTAACCTAACCTAACCTAACCTAACCTAACCTAACCTAACCTAACCTAACCTAACCTAACCTAACCTAACCTAACCTAACCTAACCTAACCTAACCTAACCTAACCTAACCTAACCTAACCTAACCTAACCTAACCTAACCTAACCTAACCTAACCTAACCTAACCTAACCTAACCTAACCTAACCTAACCTAACCTAACCTAACCTAACCTAACCTAACCTAACCTAACCTAACCTAACCTAACCTAACCTAACCTAACCTAACCTAACCTAACCTAACCTAACCTAACCTAACCTAACCTAACCTAACCTAACCTAACCTAACCTAACCTAACCTAACCTAACCTAACCTAACCTAACCTAACCTAACCTAACCTAACCTAACCTAACCTAACCTAACCTAACCTAACCTAACCTAACCTAACCTAACCTAACCTAACCTAACCTAACCTAACCTAACCTAACCTAACCTAACCTAACCTAACCTAACCTAACCTAACCTAACCTAACCTAACCTAACCTAACCTAACCTAACCTAACCTAACCTAACCTAACCTAACCTAACCTAACCTAACCTAACCTAACCTAACCTAACCTAACCTAACCTAACCTAACCTAACCTAACCTAACCTAACCTAACCTAACCTAACCTAACCTAACCTAACCTAACCTAACCTAACCTAACCTAACCTAACCTAACCTAACCTAACCTAACCTAACCTAACCTAACCTAACCTAACCTAACCTAACCTAACCTAACCTAACCTAACCTAACCTAACCTAACCTAACCTAACCTAACCTAACCTAACCTAACCTAACCTAACCTAACCTAACCTAACCTAACCTAACCTAACCTAACCTAACCTAACCTAACCTAACCTAACCTAACCTAACCTAACCTAACCTAACCTAACCTAACCTAACCTAACCTAACCTAACCTAACCTAACCTAACCTAACCTAACCTAACCTAACCTAACCTAACCTAACCTAACCTAACCTAACCTAACCTAACCTAACCTAACCTAACCTAACCTAACCTAACCTAACCTAACCTAACCTAACCTAACCTAACCTAACCTAACCTAACCTAACCTAACCTAACCTAACCTAACCTAACCTAACCTAACCTAACCTAACCTAACCTAACCTAACCTAACCTAACCTAACCTAACCTAACCTAACCTAACCTAACCTAACCTAACCTAACCTAACCTAACCTAACCTAACCTAACCTAACCTAACCTAACCTAACCTAACCTAACCTAACCTAACCTAACCTAACCTAACCTAACCTAACCTAACCTAACCTAACCTAACCTAACCTAACCTAACCTAACCTAACCTAACCTAACCTAACCTAACCTAACCTAACCTAACCTAACCTAACCTAACCTAACCTAACCTAACCTAACCTAACCTAACCTAACCTAACCTAACCTAACCTAACCTAACCTAACCTAACCTAACCTAACCTAACCTAACCTAACCTAACCTAACCTAACCTAACCTAACCTAACCTAACCTAACCTAACCTAACCTAACCTAACCTAACCTAACCTAACCTAACCTAACCTAACCTAACCTAACCTAACCTAACCTAACCTAACCTAACCTAACCTAACCTAACCTAACCTAACCTAACCTAACCTAACCTAACCTAACCTAACCTAACCTAACCTAACCTAACCTAACCTAACCTAACCTAACCTAACCTAACCTAACCTAACCTAACCTAACCTAACCTAACCTAACCTAACCTAACCTAACCTAACCTAACCTAACCTAACCTAACCTAACCTAACCTAACCTAACCTAACCTAACCTAACCTAACCTAACCTAACCTAACCTAACCTAACCTAACCTAACCTAACCTAACCTAACCTAACCTAACCTAACCTAACCTAACCTAACCTAACCTAACCTAACCTAACCTAACCTAACCTAACCTAACCTAACCTAACCTAACCTAACCTAACCTAACCTAACCTAACCTAACCTAACCTAACCTAACCTAACCTAACCTAACCTAACCTAACCTAACCTAACCTAACCTAACCTAACCTAACCTAACCTAACCTAACCTAACCTAACCTAACCTAACCTAACCTAACCTAACCTAACCTAACCTAACCTAACCTAACCTAACCTAACCTAACCTAACCTAACCTAACCTAACCTAACCTAACCTAACCTAACCTAACCTGAACCTAACCTAACCTAACCTAACCTAACCTAACCTAACCTAACCTAACCTAACCTAACCTAACCTAACCTAACCTAACCTAACCTAACCTAACCTAACCTAACCTAACCTAACCTAACCTAACCTAACCTAACCTAACCTAACCTAACCTAACCTAACCTAACCTAACCTAACCTAACCTAACCTAACCTAACCTAACCTAACCTAACCTAACCTAACCTAACCTAACCTAACCTAACCTAACCTAACCTAACCTAACCTAACCTAACCTAACCTAACCTAACCTAACCTAACCTAACCTAACCTAACCTAACCTAACCTAACCTAACCTAACCTAACCTAACCTAACCTAACCTAACCTAACCTAACCTAACCTAACCTAACCTAACCTATCCTAACCTAACCTAACCTAACCTAACCTAACCTAACCTAACCTAACCTAACCTAACCTAACCTAACCTAACCTAACCTAACCTAACCTAACCTAACCTAACCTAACCTAACCTAACCTAACCTAACCTAACCTAACCTAACCTAACCTAACCTAACCTAACCTAACCTAACCTAACCTAACCTAACCTAACCTAACCTAACCTAACCTAACCTAACCTAACCTAACCTAACCTAACCTAACCTAACCTAACCTAACCTAACCTAACCTAACCTAACCTAACCTAACCTAACCTAACCTAACCTAACCTAACCTAACCTAACCTAACCTAACCTAACCTAACCTAACCTAACCTAACCTAACCTAACCTAACCTAACCTAACCTAACCTAACCTAACCTAACCTAACCTAACCTAACCTAACCTAACCTAACCTAACCTAACCTAACCTAACCTAACCTAACCTAACCTAACCTAACCTAACCTAACCTAACCTAACCTAACCTAACCTAACCTAACCTAACCTAACCTAACCTAACCTAACCTAACCTAACCTAACCTAACCTAACCTAACCTAACCTAACCTAACCTAACCTAACCTAACCTAACCTAACCTAACCTAACCTAACCTAACCTAACCTAACCTAACCTAACCTAACCTAACCTAACCTAACCTAACCTAACCTAACCTAACCTAACCTAACCTAACCTAACCTAACCTAACCTAACCTAACCTAACCTAACCTAACCTAACCTAACCTAACCTAACCTAACCTAACCTAACCTAACCTAACCTAACCTAACCTAACCTAACCTAACCTAACCTAACCTAACCTAACCTAACCTAACCTAACCTAACCTAACCTAACCTAACCTAACCTAACCTAACCTAACCTAACCTAACCTAACCTAACCTAACCTAACCTAACCTAACCTAACCTAACCTAACCTAACCTAACCTAACCTAACCTAACCTAACCTAACCTAACCTAACCTAACCTAACCTAACCTAACCTAACCTAACCTAACCTAACCTAACCTAACCTAACCTAACCTAACCTAACCTAACCTAACCTAACCTAACCTAACCTAACCTAACCTAACCTAACCTAACCTAACCTAACCTAACCTAACCTAACCTAACCTAACCTAACCTAACCTAACCTAACCTAACCTAACCTAACCTAACCTAACCTAACCTAACCTAACCTAACCTAACCTAACCTAACCTAACCTAACCTAACCTAACCTAACCTAACCTAACCTAACCTAACCTAACCTAACCTAACCTAACCTAACCTAACCTAACCTAACCTAACCTAACCTAACCTAACCTAACCTAACCTAACCTAACCTAACCTAACCTAACCTAACCTAACCTAACCTAACCTAACCTAACCTAACCTAACCTAACCTAACCTAACCTAACCTAACCTAACCTAACCTAACCTAACCTAACCTAACCTAACCTAACCTAACCTAACCTAACCTAACCTAACCTAACCTAACCTAACCTAACCTAACCTAACCTAACCTAACCTAACCTAACCTAACCTAACCTAACCTAACCTAACCTAACCTAACCTAACCTAACCTAACCTAACCTAACCTAACCTAACCTAACCTAACCTAACCTAACCTAACCTAACCTAACCTAACCTAACCTAACCTAACCTAACCTAACCTAACCTAACCTAACCTAACCTAACCTAACCTAACCTAACCTAACCTAACCTAACCTAACCTAACCTAACCTAACCTAACCTAACCTAACCTAACCTAACCTAACCTAACCTAACCTAACCTAACCTAACCTAACCTAACCTAACCTAACCTAACCTAACCTAACCTAACCTAACCTAACCTAACCTAACCTAACCTAACCTAACCTAACCTAACCTAACCTAACCTAACCTAACCTAACCTAACCTAACCTAACCTAACCTAACCTAACCTAACCTAACCTAACCTAACCTAACCTAACCTAACCTAACCTAACCTAACCTAACCTAACCTAACCTAACCTAACCTAACCTAACCTAACCTAACCTAACCTAACCTAACCTAACCTAACCTAACCTAACCTAACCTAACCTAACCTAACCTAACCTAACCTAACCTAACCTAACCTAACCTAACCTAACCTAACCTAACCTAACCTAACCTAACCTAACCTAACCTAACCTAACCTAACCTAACCTAACCTAACCTAACCTAACCTAACCTAACCTAACCTAACCTAACCTAACCTAACCTAACCTAACCTAACCTAACCTAACCTAACCTAACCTAACCTAACCTAACCTAACCTAACCTAACCTAACCTAACCTAACCTAACCTAACCTAACCTAACCTAACCTAACCTAACCTAACCTAACCTAACCTAACCTAACCTAACCTAACCTAACCTAACCTAACCTAACCTAACCTAACCTAACCTAACCTAACCTAACCTAACCTAACCTAACCTAACCTAACCTAACCTAACCTAACCTAACCTAACCTAACCTAACCTAACCTAACCTAACCTAACCTAACCTAACCTAACCTAACCTAACCTAACCTAACCTAACCTAACCTAACCTAACCTAACCTAACCTAACCTAACCTAACCTAACCTAACCTAACCTAACCTAACCTAACCTAACCTAACCTAACCTAACCTAACCTAACCTAACCTAACCTAACCTAACCTAACCTAACCTAACCTAACCTAACCTAACCTAACCTAACCTAACCTAACCTAACCTAACCTAACCTAACCTAACCTAACCTAACCTAACCTAACCTAACCTAACCTAACCTAACCTAACCTAACCTAACCTAACCTAACCTAACCTAACCTAACCTAACCTAACCTAACCTAACCTAACCTAACCTAACCTAACCTAACCTAACCTAACCTAACCTAACCTAACCTAACCTAACCTAACCTAACCTAACCTAACCTAACCTAACCTAACCTAACCTAACCTAACCTAACCTAACCTAACCTAACCTAACCTAACCTAACCTAACCTAACCTAACCTAACCTAACCTAACCTAACCTAACCTAACCTAACCTAACCTAACCTAACCTAACCTAACCTAACCTAACCTAACCTAACCTAACCTAACCTAACCTAACCTAACCTAACCTAACCTAACCTAACCTAACCTAACCTAACCTAACCTAACCTAACCTAACCTAACCTAACCTAACCTAACCTAACCTAACCTAACCTAACCTAACCTAACCTAACCTAACCTAACCTAACCTAACCTAACCTAACCTAACCTAACCTAACCTAACCTAACCTAACCTAACCTAACCTAACCTAACCTAACCTAACCTAACCTAACCTAACCTAACCTAACCTAACCTAACCTAACCTAACCTAACCTAACCTAACCTAACCTAACCTAACCTAACCTAACCTAACCTAACCTAACCTAACCTAACCTAACCTAACCTAACCTAACCTAACCTAACCTAACCTAACCTAACCTAACCTAACCTAACCTAACCTAACCTAACCTAACCTAACCTAACCTAACCTAACCTAACCTAACCTAACCTAACCTAACCTAACCTAACCTAACCTAACCTAACCTAACCTAACCTAACCTAACCTAACCTAACCTAACCTAACCTAACCTAACCTAACCTAACCTAACCTAACCTAACCTAACCTAACCTAACCTAACCTAACCTAACCTAACCTAACCTAACCTAACCTAACCTAACCTAACCTAACCTAACCTAACCTAACCTAACCTAACCTAACCTAACCTAACCTAACCTAACCTAACCTAACCTAACCTAACCTAACCTAACCTAACCTAACCTAACCTAACCTAACCTAACCTAACCTAACCTAACCTAACCTAACCTAACCTAACCTAACCTAACCTAACCTAACCTAACCTAACCTAACCTAACCTAACCTAACCTAACCTAACCTAACCTAACCTAACCTAACCTAACCTAACCTAACCTAACCTAACCTAACCTAACCTAACCTAACCTAACCTAACCTAACCTAACCTAACCTAACCTAACCTAACCTAACCTAACCTAACCTAACCTAACCTAACCTAACCTAACCTAACCTAACCTAACCTAACCTAACCTAACCTAACCTAACCTAACCTAACCTAACCTAACCTAACCTAACCTAACCTAACCTAACCTAACCTAACCTAACCTAACCTAACCTAACCTAACCTAACCTAACCTAACCTAACCTAACCTAACCTAACCTAACCTAACCTAACCTAACCTAACCTAACCTAACCTAACCTAACCTAACCTAACCTAACCTAACCTAACCTAACCTAACCTAACCTAACCTAACCTAACCTAACCTAACCTAACCTAACCTAACCTAACCTAACCTAACCTAACCTAACCTAACCTAACCTAACCTAACCTAACCTAACCTAACCTAACCTAACCTAACCTAACCTAACCTAACCTAACCTAACCTAACCTAACCTAACCTAACCTAACCTAACCTAACCTAACCTAACCTAACCTAACCTAACCTAACCTAACCTAACCTAACCTAACCTAACCTAACCTAACCTAACCTAACCTAACCTAACCTAACCTAACCTAACCTAACCTAACCTAACCTAACCTAACCTAACCTAACCTAACCTAACCTAACCTAACCTAACCTAACCTAACCTAACCTAACCTAACCTAACCTAACCTAACCTAACCTAACCTAACCTAACCTAACCTAACCTAACCTAACCTAACCTAACCTAACCTAACCTAACCTAACCTAACCTAACCTAACCTAACCTAACCTAACCTAACCTAACCTAACCTAACCTAACCTAACCTAACCTAACCTAACCTAACCTAACCTAACCTAACCTAACCTAACCTAACCTAACCTAACCTAACCTAACCTAACCTAACCTAACCTAACCTAACCTAACCTAACCTAACCTAACCTAACCTAACCTAACCTAACCTAACCTAACCTAACCTAACCTAACCTAACCTAACCTAACCTAACCTAACCTAACCTAACCTAACCTAACCTAACCTAACCTAACCTAACCTAACCTAACCTAACCTAACCTAACCTAACCTAACCTAACCTAACCTAACCTAACCTAACCTAACCTAACCTAACCTAACCTAACCTAACCTAACCTAACCTAACCTAACCTAACCTAACCTAACCTAACCTAACCTAACCTAACCTAACCTAACCTAACCTAACCTAACCTAACCTAACCTAACCTAACCTAACCTAACCTAACCTAACCTAACCTAACCTAACCTAACCTAACCTAACCTAACCTAACCTAACCTAACCTAACCTAACCTAACCTAACCTAACCTAACCTAACCTAACCTAACCTAACCTAACCTAACCTAACCTAACCTAACCTAACCTAACCTAACCTAACCTAACCTAACCTAACCTAACCTAACCTAACCTAACCTAACCTAACCTAACCTAACCTAACCTAACCTAACCTAACCTAACCTAACCTAACCTAACCTAACCTAACCTAACCTAACCTAACCTAACCTAACCTAACCTAACCTAACCTAACCTAACCTAACCTAACCTAACCTAACCTAACCTAACCTAACCTAACCTAACCTAACCTAACCTAACCTAACCTAACCTAACCTAACCTAACCTAACCTAACCTAACCTAACCTAACCTAACCTAACCTAACCTAACCTAACCTAACCTAACCTAACCTAACCTAACCTAACCTAACCTAACCTAACCTAACCTAACCTAACCTAACCTAACCTAACCTAACCTAACCTAACCTAACCTAACCTAACCTAACCTAACCTAACCTAACCTAACCTAACCTAACCTAACCTAACCTAACCTAACCTAACCTAACCTAACCTAACCTAACCTAACCTAACCTAACCTAACCTAACCTAACCTAACCTAACCTAACCTAACCTAACCTAACCTAACCTAACCTAACCTAACCTAACCTAACCTAACCTAACCTAACCTAACCTAACCTAACCTAACCTAACCTAACCTAACCTAACCTAACCTAACCTAACCTAACCTAACCTAACCTAACCTAACCTAACCTAACCTAACCTAACCTAACCTAACCTAACCTAACCTAACCTAACCTAACCTAACCTAACCTAACCTAACCTAACCTAACCTAACCTAACCTAACCTAACCTAACCTAACCTAACCTAACCTAACCTAACCTAACCTAACCTAACCTAACCTAACCTAACCTAACCTAACCTAACCTAACCTAACCTAACCTAACCTAACCTAACCTAACCTAACCTAACCTAACCTAACCTAACCTAACCTAACCTAACCTAACCTAACCTAACCTAACCTAACCTAACCTAACCTAACCTAACCTAACCTAACCTAACCTAACCTAACCTAACCTAACCTAACCTAACCTAACCTAACCTAACCTAACCTAACCTAACCTAACCTAACCTAACCTAACCTAACCTAACCTAACCTAACCTAACCTAACCTAACCTAACCTAACCTAACCTAACCTAACCTAACCTAACCTAACCTAACCTAACCTAACCTAACCTAACCTAACCTAACCTAACCTAACCTAACCTAACCTAACCTAACCTAACCTAACCTAACCTAACCTAACCTAACCTAACCTAACCTAACCTAACCTAACCTAACCTAACCTAACCTAACCTAACCTAACCTAACCTAACCTAACCTAACCTAACCTAACCTAACCTAACCTAACCTAACCTAACCTAACCTAACCTAACCTAACCTAACCTAACCTAACCTAACCTAACCTAACCTAACCTAACCTAACCTAACCTAACCTAACCTAACCTAACCTAACCTAACCTAACCTAACCTAACCTAACCTAACCTAACCTAACCTAACCTAACCTAACCTAACCTAACCTAACCTAACCTAACCTAACCTAACCTAACCTAACCTAACCTAACCTAACCTAACCTAACCTAACCTAACCTAACCTAACCTAACCTAACCTAACCTAACCTAACCTAACCTAACCTAACCTAACCTAACCTAACCTAACCTAACCTAACCTAACCTAACCTAACCTAACCTAACCTAACCTAACCTAACCTAACCTAACCTAACCTAACCTAACCTAACCTAACCTAACCTAACCTAACCTAACCTAACCTAACCTAACCTAACCTAACCTAACCTAACCTAACCTAACCTAACCTAACCTAACCTAACCTAACCTAACCTAACCTAACCTAACCTAACCTAACCTAACCTAACCTAACCTAACCTAACCTAACCTAACCTAACCTAACCTAACCTAACCTAACCTAACCTAACCTAACCTAACCTAACCTAACCTAACCTAACCTAACCTAACCTAACCTAACCTAACCTAACCTAACCTAACCTAACCTAACCTAACCTAACCTAACCTAACCTAACCTAACCTAACCTAACCTAACCTAACCTAACCTAACCTAACCTAACCTAACCTAACCTAACCTAACCTAACCTAACCTAACCTAACCTAACCTAACCTAACCTAACCTAACCTAACCTAACCTAACCTAACCTAACCTAACCTAACCTAACCTAACCTAACCTAACCTAACCTAACCTAACCTAACCTAACCTAACCTAACCTAACCTAACCTAACCTAACCTAACCTAACCTAACCTAACCTAACCTAACCTAACCTAACCTAACCTAACCTAACCTAACCTAACCTAACCTAACCTAACCTAACCTAACCTAACCTAACCTAACCTAACCTAACCTAACCTAACCTAACCTAACCTAACCTAACCTAACCTAACCTAACCTAACCTAACCTAACCTAACCTAACCTAACCTAACCTAACCTAACCTAACCTAACCTAACCTAACCTAACCTAACCTAACCTAACCTAACCTAACCTAACCTAACCTAACCTAACCTAACCTAACCTAACCTAACCTAACCTAACCTAACCTAACCTAACCTAACCTAACCTAACCTAACCTAACCTAACCTAACCTAACCTAACCTAACCTAACCTAACCTAACCTAACCTAACCTAACCTAACCTAACCTAACCTAACCTAACCTAACCTAACCTAACCTAACCTAACCTAACCTAACCTAACCTAACCTAACCTAACCTAACCTAACCTAACCTAACCTAACCTAACCTAACCTAACCTAACCTAACCTAACCTAACCTAACCTAACCTAACCTAACCTAACCTAACCTAACCTAACCTAACCTAACCTAACCTAACCTAACCTAACCTAACCTAACCTAACCTAACCTAACCTAACCTAACCTAACCTAACCTAACCTAACCTAACCTAACCTAACCTAACCTAACCTAACCTAACCTAACCTAACCTAACCTAACCTAACCTAACCTAACCTAACCTAACCTAACCTAACCTAACCTAACCTAACCTAACCTAACCTAACCTAACCTAACCTAACCTAACCTAACCTAACCTAACCTAACCTAACCTAACCTAACCTAACCTAACCTAACCTAACCTAACCTAACCTAACCTAACCTAACCTAACCTAACCTAACCTAACCTAACCTAACCTAACCTAACCTAACCTAACCTAACCTAACCTAACCTAACCTAACCTAACCTAACCTAACCTAACCTAACCTAACCTAACCTAACCTAACCTAACCTAACCTAACCTAACCTAACCTAACCTAACCTAACCTAACCTAACCTAACCTAACCTAACCTAACCTAACCTAACCTAACCTAACCTAACCTAACCTAACCTAACCTAACCTAACCTAACCTAACCTAACCTAACCTAACCTAACCTAACCTAACCTAACCTAACCTAACCTAACCTAACCTAACCTAACCTAACCTAACCTAACCTAACCTAACCTAACCTAACCTAACCTAACCTAACCTAACCTAACCTAACCTAACCTAACCTAACCTAACCTAACCTAACCTAACCTAACCTAACCTAACCTAACCTAACCTAACCTAACCTAACCTAACCTAACCTAACCTAACCTAACCTAACCTAACCTAACCTAACCTAACCTAACCTAACCTAACCTAACCTAACCTAACCTAACCTAACCTAACCTAACCTAACCTAACCTAACCTAACCTAACCTAACCTAACCTAACCTAACCTAACCTAACCTAACCTAACCTAACCTAACCTAACCTAACCTAACCTAACCTAACCTAACCTAACCTAACCTAACCTAACCTAACCTAACCTAACCTAACCTAACCTAACCTAACCTAACCTAACCTAACCTAACCTAACCTAACCTAACCTAACCTAACCTAACCTAACCTAACCTAACCTAACCTAACCTAACCTAACCTAACCTAACCTAACCTAACCTAACCTAACCTAACCTAACCTAACCTAACCTAACCTAACCTAACCTAACCTAACCTAACCTAACCTAACCTAACCTAACCTAACCTAACCTAACCTAACCTAACCTAACCTAACCTAACCTAACCTAACCTAACCTAACCTAACCTAACCTAACCTAACCTAACCTAACCTAACCTAACCTAACCTAACCTAACCTAACCTAACCTAACCTAACCTAACCTAACCTAACCTAACCTAACCTAACCTAACCTAACCTAACCTAACCTAACCTAACCTAACCTAACCTAACCTAACCTAACCTAACCTAACCTAACCTAACCTAACCTAACCTAACCTAACCTAACCTAACCTAACCTAACCTAACCTAACCTAACCTAACCTAACCTAACCTAACCTAACCTAACCTAACCTAACCTAACCTAACCTAACCTAACCTAACCTAACCTAACCTAACCTAACCTAACCTAACCTAACCTAACCTAACCTAACCTAACCTAACCTAACCTAACCTAACCTAACCTAACCTAACCTAACCTAACCTAACCTAACCTAACCTAACCTAACCTAACCTAACCTAACCTAACCTAACCTAACCTAACCTAACCTAACCTAACCTAACCTAACCTAACCTAACCTAACCTAACCTAACCTAACCTAACCTAACCTAACCTAACCTAACCTAACCTAACCTAACCTAACCTAACCTAACCTAACCTAACCTAACCTAACCTAACCTAACCTAACCTAACCTAACCTAACCTAACCTAACCTAACCTAACCTAACCTAACCTAACCTAACCTAACCTAACCTAACCTAACCTAACCTAACCTAACCTAACCTAACCTAACCTAACCTAACCTAACCTAACCTAACCTAACCTAACCTAACCTAACCTAACCTAACCTAACCTAACCTAACCTAACCTAACCTAACCTAACCTAACCTAACCTAACCTAACCTAACCTAACCTAACCTAACCTAACCTAACCTAACCTAACCTAACCTAACCTAACCTAACCTAACCTAACCTAACCTAACCTAACCTAACCTAACCTAACCTAACCTAACCTAACCTAACCTAACCTAACCTAACCTAACCTAACCTAACCTAACCTAACCTAACCTAACCTAACCTAACCTAACCTAACCTAACCTAACCTAACCTAACCTAACCTAACCTAACCTAACCTAACCTAACCTAACCTAACCTAACCTAACCTAACCTAACCTAACCTAACCTAACCTAACCTAACCTAACCTAACCTAACCTAACCTAACCTAACCTAACCTAACCTAACCTAACCTAACCTAACCTAACCTAACCTAACCTAACCTAACCTAACCTAACCTAACCTAACCTAACCTAACCTAACCTAACCTAACCTAACCTAACCTAACCTAACCTAACCTAACCTAACCTAACCTAACCTAACCTAACCTAACCTAACCTAACCTAACCTAACCTAACCTAACCTAACCTAACCTAACCTAACCTAACCTAACCTAACCTAACCTAACCTAACCTAACCTAACCTAACCTAACCTAACCTAACCTAACCTAACCTAACCTAACCTAACCTAACCTAACCTAACCTAACCTAACCTAACCTAACCTAACCTAACCTAACCTAACCTAACCTAACCTAACCTAACCTAACCTAACCTAACCTAACCTAACCTAACCTAACCTAACCTAACCTAACCTAACCTAACCTAACCTAACCTAACCTAACCTAACCTAACCTAACCTAACCTAACCTAACCTAACCTAACCTAACCTAACCTAACCTAACCTAACCTAACCTAACCTAACCTAACCTAACCTAACCTAACCTAACCTAACCTAACCTAACCTAACCTAACCTAACCTAACCTAACCTAACCTAACCTAACCTAACCTAACCTAACCTAACCTAACCTAACCTAACCTAACCTAACCTAACCTAACCTAACCTAACCTAACCTAACCTAACCTAACCTAACCTAACCTAACCTAACCTAACCTAACCTAACCTAACCTAACCTAACCTAACCTAACCTAACCTAACCTAACCTAACCTAACCTAACCTAACCTAACCTAACCTAACCTAACCTAACCTAACCTAACCTAACCTAACCTAACCTAACCTAACCTAACCTAACCTAACCTAACCTAACCTAACCTAACCTAACCTAACCTAACCTAACCTAACCTAACCTAACCTAACCTAACCTAACCTAACCTAACCTAACCTAACCTAACCTAACCTAACCTAACCTAACCTAACCTAACCTAACCTAACCTAACCTAACCTAACCTAACCTAACCTAACCTAACCTAACCTAACCTAACCTAACCTAACCTAACCTAACCTAACCTAACCTAACCTAACCTAACCTAACCTAACCTAACCTAACCTAACCTAACCTAACCTAACCTAACCTAACCTAACCTAACCTAACCTAACCTAACCTAACCTAACCTAACCTAACCTAACCTAACCTAACCTAACCTAACCTAACCTAACCTAACCTAACCTAACCTAACCTAACCTAACCTAACCTAACCTAACCTAACCTAACCTAACCTAACCTAACCTAACCTAACCTAACCTAACCTAACCTAACCTAACCTAACCTAACCTAACCTAACCTAACCTAACCTAACCTAACCTAACCTAACCTAACCTAACCTAACCTAACCTAACACGGTACCTAAAACGGTAATGTTTAAAATCAGGTTAGAAAAATCAAAGGGTATAAATGTTAGTAGAACCACAAGAACATACAATAGTAAAAAAGCAAACTGGAGCAGATTTCGTGAAGAAATCGGACAGTTGCTTGTAGAAAATAACATAAATATAGAAAATATCACAAACATTGGAAATAAAATAGAATTAGAAAACATAGTAGAGTCATACACGAACACAATAGTTAAAACTTGCAATAATACAATACCTAAAAAGAAAACAGAAAGCAAACTTACCTTACCGTGGATGTCCGATGAACTCGCCATGCTGAAGAGGGATGTGAACACCAGAAGGCGGAGAATCCGTTGCGCAGCGCTCGTCCGACGACCGAAGGTAGTTGAAGAGTACCTGAAATCAAAAGAAAGGTATGAATTAGAAGTTAAAAACGCTCAAACAACAAGTTGGAAGGAGTTCTGCGGGAGACAGGATAGGGAAGGGTTATGGGATTCAATATATAGAGTCATAGGTAGGACTACCAAAAGGCATGAGGATCTGCCACTCGTCAAGGAAGGAATACCCCTGGGGCCAAAGGAGTCAGCCGAACATCTGGCAAACACCTTCTACCCAGAGGACAGGGAGGAGGACGATAATAGGGAACATAGGCAAATTAGAGAAATGGCTGAAAATGTAAATGGTTGGAATCATGATGAGCATGATGACCCGCCATTCACCATGGAGGAACTCAAATTTGCAGTAAAGAGCTTTAACCCCAAAAAGGCCCCAGGATCAGATGGTCTGACGTCGGATATTTGCGAACATGCGATAAACCAGGACCCCGATATTTTCCTGTCACTGGCGAACAAATGCCTTGAGTTAGGTTATTTTCCCAAGATTTGGAAAGAGGCAACAGTAGTAGTACTTAGAAAACCCGGGAAGGCAAACTACACGGAGGCCAAATCTTACCGACCCATAGGACTACTGCCAGTGATGGGAAAAATCGTGGAGAAGATGATGATGAACCGGATCAAGTGGCACGTTCTTCCACGGATTAGTACTCGCCAGTATGGTTTTATGCCCCAGAAGAGCACCGAAGACTCCCTCTACGACTTAACACAACACATACGCGGAAAGCTGGAACTCAAAAAACTCGTCACCATCGTTTCACTAGATATAGAGGGAGCCTTCGACTGCGCATGGTGGCCTGCGATCAGAACCAGACTGGCTGAGGAAAGGTGTCCAATTAACATCAGGAGAGTTGTGGACAGTTACCTCAACAACAGATCGGTAAAGGTGCGATATGCCGGAGAAGAGGTAACAAAGTCCACAACAAAAGGGTGCGTTCAAGGTTCGATAGGTGGTCCCGTCTTTTGGAACCTGCTGCTTGATCCGCTTCTTCAAGAGTTAGAACGACGAGGCGATTATTGCCAAGCCTTCGCAGACGACGTGGTCCTGGTTTTCGACGCAGACACCGCTTTGGAAATCCAAAGACAAGCAAATGCCGCCCTCGCCTATGTTCGGGATTGGGGAGTTCGGAACAAGCTGAGATTTGCGCCCCACAAGACGAACGCGATGGTGTTGACGCGCAAACTCAAGTACGATACTCCAATTCTGAGGATGGGCGGGGTCGACATAAGCATGTCTAATGAAATAAAAATCTTGGGGCTAATCATAGACAGTAAGCTAACTTTCAACAGCCATGTAGCGACAGCTTGTAAAAAAGCGTTGAACTTATACAAGCAACTGTCTAGAGCCGCCAAGATAAGTTGGGGATTGCATCCAGACGTCATTAGGACAATCTACGTTGCTGTGGTAGAGCCAGTCATCATGTACGCATCCTCAGTATGGGCACCAACGACTAAGAAGCTGGGAACGCAGAAGCTTCTGAATGCGGTCCAGAGAGGATTCGCACAGAAACTGTGCAAGTCCTATCGGACCACCTCTCTCAACTCGGCACTGGTGTTGACTGGGCTACTGCCCTTAGACCTTAGGATACAAGAAGCGGCAGCGTTGTATGAGGTCAAGAGGGGAGTAGGCCGGCCAACCACAGGAGACGGAGAGGTGGAACGAAGGACAAAGTTTGAAGACGAACCGCATCCCGCCACACATATAGGTTTGGAATTTACGTGCCTGGAAAACCGAGAACAAGTTGATAACCACA
>CAKOBJ010000007.1:22500-49059 GCA_932527185.1 Ecliptopera silaceata
GTATTTGACGTATTTACTTCTGGTTTTCACCAGAATTACGGACGTTACCTTAGGAAAGGTAAATAATTTTAATTTTAGCGACGCTTACGACTACGTAATTAATTTTAAGTTAGTTTTTAGTATATACACTTTGACAAAATCATTTTCTTTTTACAACTTTTACAAAATTACATTAGATTCGTTCCCCTATCCCCTATTTTAAGTGTCCCCCAAACTTGCACACCATGTTTGGTTTTCGCACCCCGTCGAAAGGCTCCAAGCCCTCTCAAGAGCCCCCACGTAGGATCTCAACTGGCACACCACCAGCAGTGCCAGTGAGTGAGCGGCCTACGTCGAGCGTTCGGAGAAGCATCGGAGAGTGGGAGTCTGGCAGAGCGGACCCACTCACCCCAACTTCTCCGAAAAAGGTTGCGCCGGTGGAACCCCCGAAGTCGAAAAAGGTGCTTTCGCAGGGAAGTAAAGTGGCTGCGAAGGTACCTGTGGAAGCTTCGGGGAGTCCACCGACTCAGCCTAAATACACCAGTCGCTTGGCGGAGGCCAAGGCCTGTCTGACCAAGGCCAAGCTCAACCTGGGCAACTCCCGGAACATAAAGACGGAGATAAAAACCGAGGTGCTACACGCGATTGAGAGACTGTATCAGTTAGTTAAGGAGTCAGAAAGTGACAGTGGAAAGGTTAATAAGAAAGCTGAGGGATCGGAAAAGGATAGAGTGCCGGAAAAGGAGCCAGTGAAGGAAAAGAGCAAGGAAGAGATAGACCTGATAGAAAAATTAGAAGAACATGCAAAGCTCATACGAGAAAACAGCGAAAGAATGACAAAGCTACAGGAGAAAATGGACGAACATCAAGAAAGGGTTGAGAAACAATCGTACGCGAGTGTAGTAGCGGCTCAGCCCGGAAGGCAGCTTCCTGAGCGGGCCGCACTATACTCGGTGATTGTGACCTCGAAAGATGAGGAGGAAAAAGGAGATTTAGTTTTGGAGAGGATAAGAAATACGATTAAGGCAAAGGAAGGAGGAATTGAAATAGAGAACATCAGGAAAGCAAAGGATAGAAAAGTAATAGTTGGATGTAAAACGGAAGAAGAAAGACAGAAGGTTAAGGAACGGCTAAGGGGTGCGGAAAAGTATCTAACCGTTGAGGAAATTAAAAATAAGAACCCGTTAATTATTATTAAAAATTTATTTAAATTTAACAATGATCAGGACATAATTGACTCCATTTGGAAACAAAACTCTAAAATTTTAAAAGACTTAGGCAAAACTGAAAACAAAATGGAAATAGTGTACAAAAAGACATCTAGAAACCCTCAGACGCATCACGTCGTCATGAGAGTGCCTCCCGCGGTATGGCAGCGCCTGGTCCACGCTGGGACCGTCGTCATAGACCTCCAGCGAGTACAAGTGGCTGACCAGTCTCCACTTGTACAATGCTCGCTGTGTCTGGGCTATGGCCACGGACGACGGTTCTGCGTGGAGACCACCGTCAAGTGCAGCCACTGCGGGGGGCCTCACATGAGGACGGAGTGCGCCGACTGGCTCGCCGGTGCGACCCCTTCCTGCTGCAACTGCTTGCACGCAAAGGCTGACAAAGCAGATCACAGCGCGTTCAGTCCTGAGTGTGCAATCAGGAGGAAGTGGGACGCACTGGCCAGGGCCACAATAGCCTACCACTGCTAAAGTGGCCCCAGGCAAAGAGATTAGCGTCCAACACCGCTACCACCGAAGTGCCAATAAAATAGTTATACAAGCAAACGGTCTGGGCCATGTTGAACATGGGCCGCCGTTTACTCCTGTAATAATGCACTCGATGGGGAAAGCCTCGGGGGCACAAAAGAAAAAAGTGGACTGTGAAATAGTAAAAAAATATAATAGAAGTAAGCAATTAATATTTAAGGTATATAAGTCTTGTTGGTCGTTATATATTGATTTATATAATCCAAACAGCAATAACATTATACATAGTAAAATAAAAACAGTTAAGTAGGATATAAAAATAAAAACAGAAAAACAACAAAAACAGATAATAAAAAATAGCTTAAGTATATAATAGTTTCTTAGTTAAAAATCTTCAATAGTCATAAGTAAACATAAGAATTAAAAATCAGTTAAAATTGTTACCAAATGTATCAGAAACATAATAATTAAGATTAGAACTTGCACACAAAATAGATAAAAATTAGAGTCAAAATATTTATAAAAGTATTTTTTTTTTAGAAAAACAATCTTTGGTATAAAATAAATAATTAAACTGTATTAAAAAAGACTCGGCTTTATGGCTGGGGGACACTGTAATACCGATAGAACGGTATACAAAAAAAAAAAAAAAAAAAAAAAAAAAAAAAAAAAAAAAAAAAAAAAAAAAAAAAAAAAAAAAAAAAAAAAAAAAAAAAAAAACCTAACCTAACCTAACCTAACCTAACCTAACCTAACCTAACCTAACCTAACCTAACCTAACCTAACCTAACCTAACCTAACCTAACCTAACCTAACCTAACCTAACCTAACCTAACCTAACCTAACCTAACCTAACCTAACCTAACCTAACCTAACCTAACCTAACCTAACCTAACCTAACCTAACCTAACCTAACCTAACCTAACCTAACCTAACCTAACCTAACCTAACCTAACCTAACCTAACCTAACCTAACCTAACCTAACCTAACCTAACCTAACCTAACCTAACCTAACCTAACCTAACCTAACCTAACCTAACCTAACCTAACCTAACCTAACCTAACCTAACCTAACCTAACCTAACCTAACCTAACCTAACCTAACCTAACCTAACCTAACCTAACCTAACCTAACCTAACCTAACCTAACCTAACCTAACCTAACCTAACCTAACCTAACCTAACCTAACCTAACCTAACCACAGACAATATTTTAAATTTCGCGCTAAAACATTTTTATTTGTCGCGAATTAATTTTCTTTAGGTGCCTATAGTTATAATAAGTAGTAGTAATAAGCGTTCACCCAAAAATATTCGTGTTTTAACACGATTTTCAAAATTTATTCGAACTTTGACATTTTTAGTAGTTTTTATTAGATATTTGGCAATTTTCGGTGGATTTCTCTGCTTCTTTCTGCTGGAACACGATCGCCTGGGGCGCCCGCGTGGACCTGCAAAAGAAAAACAGCGAAATTAGCACATTTAAAATTAAAAAATCAAAATTGGTAGTAAAAAGTCTTCATACTGAACGCGATTTTCATACAAATTATATACAACTTTTAAAATTTCGCGCTAAAACATTTTTATTTGTCGCGAAATAATTTACTATAGGTGCGCATAGATATAATAAGTAGTAGGAATAAGCGTTCACCCAAAAATATTCGTGTTTTAACACGATTTTCAAAATTAATTCGCACTTTGACATTTTTAGTAGTTTTTATTCGATATTTGGCAATTTTCGTGGATTTCTCTGCTTCTTTCTGCTGGAACACGATCGCCTGGGGCGCCCGCGTGGACCTGCAAAAGAAAAACAGCGAAATTAGCACATTTAAAATTAAAAAATCAAAATTGGTAGTAAAAAGTCTTCATACTGAACGCGATTTTCATACAAATTATATACAACTTTTAAAATTTCGCGCTAAAACATTTTTATTTGTCGCGAAATAATTTACTATAGGTGCGCATAGATATAATAAGTAGTAGGAATAAGCGTTCACCCAAAAATATTCGTGTTTTAACACGATTTTCAAAATTAATTAGCACTTTGACATTTTTAGTAGTTTTTATTCGATATTTGGCAATTTTCGTGGATTTCTCTGCTTCTTTCTGCTGGAACACGATCGCCTGGGGCGCCCGCGTGGACCTGCAAAAGAAAAACAGCGAAATTAGCACATTTAAAATTAAAAAATCAAAATTGGTAGTAAAAAGTCTTCATACTGAACGCGATTTTCATACAAATTATATACAACTTTTAAAATTTCGCGCTAAAACATTTTTATTTGTCGCGAAATAATTTACTATAGGTGCGCATAGATATAATAAGTAGTAGGAATAAGCGTTCACCCAAAAATATTCGTGTTTTAACACGATTTTCAAAATTAATTCGCACTTTGACATTTTTAGTAGTTTTTATTCGATATTTGGCAATTTTCGTGGATTTCTCTGCTTCTTTCTGCTGGAACACGATCGCCTGGGGCGCCCGCGTGGACCTGCAAAAGAAAAACAGCGAAATTAGCACATTTAAAATTAAAAAATCAAAATTGGTAGTAAAAAGTCTTCATACTGAACGCGATTTTCATACAAATTATATACAACTTTTAAAATTTCGCGCTAAAACATTTTTATTTGTCGCGAAATAATTTACTATAGGTGCGCATAGATATAATAAGTAGTAGGAATAAGCGTTCACCCAAAAATATTCGTGTTTTAACACGATTTTCAAAATTAATTAGCACTTTGACATTTTTAGTAGTTTTTATTAGATATTTGGCAATTTTCGTGGATTTCTCTGCTTCTTTCTGCTGGAACACGATCGCCTGGGGCGCCCGCGTGGACCTGCAAAAGAAAAACAGCGAAATTAGCACATTTAAAATTAAAAAATCAAAATTGGTAGTAAAAAGTCTTCATACTGAACGCGATTTTCATACAAATTATATACAACTTTTAAAATTTCGCGCTAAAACATTTTTATTTGTCGCGAAATAATTTACTATAGGTGCGCATAGATATAATAAGTAGTAGGAATAAGCGTTCACCCAAAAATATTCGTGTTTTAACACGATTTTCAAAATTTATTCGAACTTTGACATTTTTAGTAGTTTTTATTAGATATTTGACAATTTTCGGTGGATTTCTCTGCTTCTTTCTGCTGGAACACGATCGCCTGGGGCGCCCGCGTGGACCTGCAAAAGAAAAACAGCGAAATTAGCACATTTAAAATTAAAAAATCAAAATTGGTAGTAAAAAGTCTTCATACTGAACGCGATTTTCATACAAATTATATACAACTTTTAAAATTTCGCGCTAAAACATTTTTATTTGTCGCGAAATAATTTACTATAGGTGCGCATAGATATAATAAGTAGTAGGAATAAGCGTTCACCCAAAAATATTCGTGTTTTAACACGATTTTCAAAATTTATTCGAACTTTGACATTTTTAGTAGTTTTTATTAGATATTTGACAATTTTCGGTGGATTTCTCTGCTTCTTTCTGCTGGAACACGATCGCCTGGGGCGCCCGCGTGGACCTGCAAAAGAAAAACAGCGAAATTAGCACATTTAAAATTAAAAAATCAAAATTGGTAGTAAAAAGTCTTCATACTGAACGCGATTTTCATACAAATTATATACAACTTTTAAAATTTCGCGCTAAAACATTTTTATTTGTCGCGAAATAATTTACTATAGGTGCGCATAGATATAATAAGTAGTAGGAATAAGCGTTCACCCAAAAATATTCGTGTTTTAACACGATTTTCAAAATTTATTCGAACTTTGACATTTTTAGTAGTTTTTATTAGATATTTGACAATTTTCGGTGGATTTCTCTGCTTCTTTCTGCTGGAACACGATCGCCTGGGGCGCCCGCGTGGACCTGCAAAAGAAAAACAGCGAAATTAGCACATTTAAAATTAAAAAATCAAAATTGGTAGTAAAAAGTCTTCATACTGAACGCGATTTTCATACAAATTATATACAACTTTTAAAATTTCGCGCTAAAACATTTTTATTTGTCGCGAAATAATTTACTATAGGTGCGCATAGATATAATAAGTAGTAGGAATAAGCGTTCACCCAAAAATATTCGTGTTTTAACACGATTTTCAAAATTTATTCGAACTTTGACATTTTTAGTAGTTTTTATTAGATATTTGACAATTTTCGGTGGATTTCTCTGCTTCTTTCTGCTGGAACACGATCGCCTGGGGCGCCCGCGTGGACCTGCAAAAGAAAAACAGCGAAATTAGCACATTTAAAATTAAAAAATCAAAATTGGTAGTAAAAAGTCTTCATACTGAACGCGATTTTCATACAAATTATATACAACTTTTAAAATTTCGCGCTAAAACATTTTTATTTGTCGCGAAATAATTTACTATAGGTGCGCATAGATATAATAAGTAGTAGGAATAAGCGTTCACCCAAAAATATTCGTGTTTTAACACGATTTTCAAAATTTATTCGAACTTTGACATTTTTAGTAGTTTTTATTAGATATTTGACAATTTTCGGTGGATTTCTCTGCTTCTTTCTGCTGGAACACGATCGCCTGGGGCGCCCGCGTGGACCTGCAAAAGAAAAACAGCGAAATTAGCACATTTAAAATTAAAAAATCAAAATTGGTAGTAAAAAGTCTTCATACTGAACGCGATTTTCATACAAATTATATACAACTTTTAAAATTTCGCGCTAAAACATTTTTATTTGTCGCGAAATAATTTACTATAGGTGCGCATAGATATAATAAGTAGTAGGAATAAGCGTTCACCCAAAAATATTCGTGTTTTAACACGATTTTCAAAATTTATTCGAACTTTGACATTTTTAGTAGTTTTTATTAGATATTTGACAATTTTCGGTGGATTTCTCTGCTTCTTTCTGCTGGAACACGATCGCCTGGGGCGCCCGCGTGGACCTGCAAAAGAAAAACAGCGAAATTAGCACATTTAAAATTAAAAAATCAAAATTGGTAGTAAAAAGTCTTCATACTGAACGCGATTTTCATACAAATTATATACAACTTTTAAAATTTCGCGCTAAAACATTTTTATTTGTCGCGAAATAATTTACTATAGGTGCGCATAGATATAATAAGTAGTAGGAATAAGCGTTCACCCAAAAATATTCGTGTTTTAACACGATTTTCAAAATTTATTCGAACTTTGACATTTTTAGTAGTTTTTATTAGATATTTGACAATTTTCGGTGGATTTCTCTGCTTCTTTCTGCTGGAACACGATCGCCTGGGGCGCCCGCGTGGACCTGCAAAAGAAAAACAGCGAAATTAGCACATTTAAAATTAAAAAATCAAAATTGGTAGTAAAAAGTCTTCATACTGAACGCGATTTTCATACAAATTATATACAACTTTTAAAATTTCGCGCTAAAACATTTTTATTTGTCGCGAAATAATTTACTATAGGTGCGCATAGATATAATAAGTAGTAGGAATAAGCGTTCACCCAAAAATATTCGTGTTTTAACACGATTTTCAAAATTTATTCGAACTTTGACATTTTTAGTAGTTTTTATTAGATATTTGACAATTTTCGGTGGATTTCTCTGCTTCTTTCTGCTGGAACACGATCGCCTGGGGCGCCCGCGTGGACCTGCAAAAGAAAAACAGCGAAATTAGCACATTTAAAATTAAAAAATCAAAATTGGTAGTAAAAAGTCTTCATACTGAACGCGATTTTCATACAAATTATATACAACTTTTAAAATTTCGCGCTAAAACATTTTTATTTGTCGCGAAATAATTTACTATAGGTGCGCATAGATATAATAAGTAGTAGGAATAAGCGTTCACCCAAAAATATTCGTGTTTTAACACGATTTTCAAAATTTATTCGAACTTTGACATTTTTAGTAGTTTTTATTAGATATTTGACAATTTTCGGTGGATTTCTCTGCTTCTTTCTGCTGGAACACGATCGCCTGGGGCGCCCGCGTGGACCTGCAAAAGAAAAACAGCGAAATTAGCACATTTAAAATTAAAAAATCAAAATTGGTAGTAAAAAGTCTTCATACTGAACGCGATTTTCATACAAATTATATACAACTTTTAAAATTTCGCGCTAAAACATTTTTATTTGTCGCGAAATAATTTACTATAGGTGCGCATAGATATAATAAGTAGTAGGAATAAGCGTTCACCCAAAAATATTCGTGTTTTAACACGATTTTCAAAATTTATTCGAACTTTGACATTTTTAGTAGTTTTTATTAGATATTTGACAATTTTCGGTGGATTTCTCTGCTTCTTTCTGCTGGAACACGATCGCCTGGGGCGCCCGCGTGGACCTGCAAAAGAAAAACAGCGAAATTAGCACATTTAAAATTAAAAAATCAAAATTGGTAGTAAAAAGTCTTCATACTGAACGCGATTTTCATACAAATTATATACAACTTTTAAAATTTCGCGCTAAAACATTTTTATTTGTCGCGAAATAATTTACTATAGGTGCGCATAGATATAATAAGTAGTAGGAATAAGCGTTCACCCAAAAATATTCGTGTTTTAACACGATTTTCAAAATTTATTCGAACTTTGACATTTTTAGTAGTTTTTATTAGATATTTGACAATTTTCGGTGGATTTCTCTGCTTCTTTCTGCTGGAACACGATCGCCTGGGGCGCCCGCGTGGACCTGCAAAAGAAAAACAGCGAAATTAGCACATTTAAAATTAAAAAATCAAAATTGGTAGTAAAAAGTCTTCATACTGAACGCGATTTTCATACAAATTATATACAACTTTTAAAATTTCGCGCTAAAACATTTTTATTTGTCGCGAAATAATTTACTATAGGTGCGCATAGATATAATAAGTAGTAGGAATAAGCGTTCACCCAAAAATATTCGTGTTTTAACACGATTTTCAAAATTTATTCGAACTTTGACATTTTTAGTAGTTTTTATTAGATATTTGACAATTTTCGGTGGATTTCTCTGCTTCTTTCTGCTGGAACACGATCGCCTGGGGCGCCCGCGTGGACCTGCAAAAGAAAAACAGCGAAATTAGCACATTTAAAATTAAAAAATCAAAATTGGTAGTAAAAAGTCTTCATACTGAACGCGATTTTCATACAAATTATATACAACTTTTAAAATTTCGCGCTAAAACATTTTTATTTGTCGCGAAATAATTTACTATAGGTGCGCATAGATATAATAAGTAGTAGGAATAAGCGTTCACCCAAAAATATTCGTGTTTTAACACGATTTTCAAAATTTATTCGAACTTTGACATTTTTAGTAGTTTTTATTAGATATTTGACAATTTTCGGTGGATTTCTCTGCTTCTTTCTGCTGGAACACGATCGCCTGGGGCGCCCGCGTGGACCTGCAAAAGAAAAACAGCGAAATTAGCACATTTAAAATTAAAAAATCAAAATTGGTAGTAAAAAGTCTTCATACTGAACGCGATTTTCATACAAATTATATACAACTTTTAAAATTTCGCGCTAAAACATTTTTATTTGTCGCGAAATAATTTACTATAGGTGCGCATAGATATAATAAGTAGTAGGAATAAGCGTTCACCCAAAAATATTCGTGTTTTAACACGATTTTCAAAATTTATTCGAACTTTGACATTTTTAGTAGTTTTTATTAGATATTTGACAATTTTCGGTGGATTTCTCTGCTTCTTTCTGCTGGAACACGATCGCCTGGGGCGCCCGCGTGGACCTGCAAAAGAAAAACAGCGAAATTAGCACATTTAAAATTAAAAAATCAAAATTGGTAGTAAAAAGTCTTCATACTGAACGCGATTTTCATACAAATTATATACAACTTTTAAAATTTCGCGCTAAAACATTTTTATTTGTCGCGAAATAATTTACTATAGGTGCGCATAGATATAATAAGTAGTAGGAATAAGCGTTCACCCAAAAATATTCGTGTTTTAACACGATTTTCAAAATTTATTCGAACTTTGACATTTTTAGTAGTTTTTATTAGATATTTGACAATTTTCGGTGGATTTCTCTGCTTCTTTCTGCTGGAACACGATCGCCTGGGGCGCCCGCGTGGACCTGCAAAAGAAAAACAGCGAAATTAGCACATTTAAAATTAAAAAATCAAAATTGGTAGTAAAAAGTCTTCATACTGAACGCGATTTTCATACAAATTATATACAACTTTTAAAATTTCGCGCTAAAACATTTTTATTTGTCGCGAAATAATTTACTATAGGTGCGCATAGATATAATAAGTAGTAGGAATAAGCGTTCACCCAAAAATATTCGTGTTTTAACACGATTTTCAAAATTTATTCGAACTTTGACATTTTTAGTAGTTTTTATTAGATATTTGACAATTTTCGGTGGATTTCTCTGCTTCTTTCTGCTGGAACACGATCGCCTGGGGCGCCCGCGTGGACCTGCAAAAGAAAAACAGCGAAATTAGCACATTTAAAATTAAAAAATCAAAATTGGTAGTAAAAAGTCTTCATACTGAACGCGATTTTCATACAAATTATATACAACTTTTAAAATTTCGCGCTAAAACATTTTTATTTGTCGCGAAATAATTTACTATAGGTGCGCATAGATATAATAAGTAGTAGGAATAAGCGTTCACCCAAAAATATTCGTGTTTTAACACGATTTTCAAAATTTATTCGAACTTTGACATTTTTAGTAGTTTTTATTAGATATTTGACAATTTTCGGTGGATTTCTCTGCTTCTTTCTGCTGGAACACGATCGCCTGGGGCGCCCGCGTGGACCTGCAAAAGAAAAACAGCGAAATTAGCACATTTAAAATTAAAAAATCAAAATTGGTAGTAAAAAGTCTTCATACTGAACGCGATTTTCATACAAATTATATACAACTTTTAAAATTTCGCGCTAAAACATTTTTATTTGTCGCGAAATAATTTACTATAGGTGCGCATAGATATAATAAGTAGTAGGAATAAGCGTTCACCCAAAAATATTCGTGTTTTAACACGATTTTCAAAATTTATTCGAACTTTGACATTTTTAGTAGTTTTTATTAGATATTTGACAATTTTCGGTGGATTTCTCTGCTTCTTTCTGCTGGAACACGATCGCCTGGGGCGCCCGCGTGGACCTGCAAAAGAAAAACAGCGAAATTAGCACATTTAAAATTAAAAAATCAAAATTGGTAGTAAAAAGTCTTCATACTGAACGCGATTTTCATACAAATTATATACAACTTTTAAAATTTCGCGCTAAAACATTTTTATTTGTCGCGAAATAATTTACTATAGGTGCGCATAGATATAATAAGTAGTAGGAATAAGCGTTCACCCAAAAATATTCGTGTTTTAACACGATTTTCAAAATTTATTCGAACTTTGACATTTTTAGTAGTTTTTATTAGATATTTGACAATTTTCGGTGGATTTCTCTGCTTCTTTCTGCTGGAACACGATCGCCTGGGGCGCCCGCGTGGACCTGCAAAAGAAAAACAGCGAAATTAGCACATTTAAAATTAAAAAATCAAAATTGGTAGTAAAAAGTCTTCATACTGAACGCGATTTTCATACAAATTATATACAACTTTTAAAATTTCGCGCTAAAACATTTTTATTTGTCGCGAAATAATTTACTATAGGTGCGCATAGATATAATAAGTAGTAGGAATAAGCGTTCACCCAAAAATATTCGTGTTTTAACACGATTTTCAAAATTTATTCGAACTTTGACATTTTTAGTAGTTTTTATTAGATATTTGACAATTTTCGGTGGATTTCTCTGCTTCTTTCTGCTGGAACACGATCGCCTGGGGCGCCCGCGTGGACCTGCAAAAGAAAAACAGCGAAATTAGCACATTTAAAATTAAAAAATCAAAATTGGTAGTAAAAAGTCTTCATACTGAACGCGATTTTCATACAAATTATATACAACTTTTAAAATTTCGCGCTAAAACATTTTTATTTGTCGCGAAATAATTTACTATAGGTGCGCATAGATATAATAAGTAGTAGGAATAAGCGTTCACCCAAAAATATTCGTGTTTTAACACGATTTTCAAAATATATTCGAACTTTGACATTTTTAGTAGTTTTTATTAGATATTTGACAATTTTCGGTGGATTTCTCTGCTTCTTTCTGCTGGAACACGATCGCCTGGGGCGCCCGCGTGGACCTGCAAAAGAAAAACAGCGAAATTAGCACATTTAAAATTAAAAAATCAAAATTGGTAGTAAAAAGTCTTCATACTGAACGCGATTTTCATACAAATTATATACAACTTTTAAAATTTCGCGCTAAAACATTTTTATTTGTCGCGAAATAATTTACTATAGGTGCGCATAGATATAATAAGTAGTAGGAATAAGCGTTCACCCAAAAATATTCGTGTTTTAACACGATTTTCAAAATTTATTCGAACTTTGACATTTTTAGTAGTTTTTATTAGATATTTGACAATTTTCGGTGGATTTCTCTGCTTCTTTCTGCTGGAACACGATCGCCTGGGGCGCCCGCGTGGACCTGCAAAAGAAAAACAGCGAAATTAGCACATTTAAAATTAAAAAATCAAAATTGGTAGTAAAAAGTCTTCATACTGAACGCGATTTTCATACAAATTATATACAACTTTTAAAATTTCGCGCTAAAACATTTTTATTTGTCGCGAAATAATTTACTATAGGTGCGCATAGATATAATAAGTAGTAGGAATAAGCGTTCACCCAAAAATATTCGTGTTTTAACACGATTTTCAAAATTTATTCGAACTTTGACATTTTTAGTAGTTTTTATTAGATATTTGACAATTTTCGGTGGATTTCTCTGCTTCTTTCTGCTGGAACACGATCGCCTGGGGCGCCCGCGTGGACCTGCAAAAGAAAAACAGCGAAATTAGCACATTTAAAATTAAAAAATCAAAATTGGTAGTAAAAAGTCTTCATACTGAACGCGATTTTCATACAAATTATATACAACTTTTAAAATTTCGCGCTAAAACATTTTTATTTGTCGCGAAATAATTTACTATAGGTGCGCATAGATATAATAAGTAGTAGGAATAAGCGTTCACCCAAAAATATTCGTGTTTTAACACGATTTTCAAAATTTATTCGAACTTTGACATTTTTAGTAGTTTTTATTAGATATTTGACAATTTTCGGTGGATTTCTCTGCTTCTTTCTGCTGGAACACGATCGCCTGGGGCGCCCGCGTGGACCTGCAAAAGAAAAACAGCGAAATTAGCACATTTAAAATTAAAAAATCAAAATTGGTAGTAAAAAGTCTTCATACTGAACGCGATTTTCATACAAATTATATACAACTTTTAAAATTTCGCGCTAAAACATTTTTATTTGTCGCGAAATAATTTACTATAGGTGCGCATAGATATAATAAGTAGTAGGAATAAGCGTTCACCCAAAAATATTCGTGTTTTAACACGATTTTCAAAATTTATTCGAACTTTGACATTTTTAGTAGTTTTTATTAGATATTTGACAATTTTCGGTGGATTTCTCTGCTTCTTTCTGCTGGAACACGATCGCCTGGGGCGCCCGCGTGGACCTGCAAAAGAAAAACAGCGAAATTAGCACATTTAAAATTAAAAAATCAAAATTGGTAGTAAAAAGTCTTCATACTGAACGCGATTTTCATACAAATTATATACAACTTTTAAAATTTCGCGCTAAAACATTTTTATTTGTCGCGAAATAATTTACTATAGGTGCGCATAGATATAATAAGTAGTAGGAATAAGCGTTCACCCAAAAATATTCGTGTTTTAACACGATTTTCAAAATTTATTCGAACTTTGACATTTTTAGTAGTTTTTATTAGATATTTGACAATTTTCGGTGGATTTCTCTGCTTCTTTCTGCTGGAACACGATCGCCTGGGGCGCCCGCGTGGACCTGCAAAAGAAAAACAGCGAAATTAGCACATTTAAAATTAAAAAATCAAAATTGGTAGTAAAAAGTCTTCATACTGAACGCGATTTTCATACAAATTATATACAACTTTTAAAATTTCGCGCTAAAACATTTTTATTTGTCGCGAAATAATTTACTATAGGTGCGCATAGATATAATAAGTAGTAGGAATAAGCGTTCACCCAAAAATATTCGTGTTTTAACACGATTTTCAAAATTTATTCGAACTTTGACATTTTTAGTAGTTTTTATTAGATATTTGACAATTTTCGGTGGATTTCTCTGCTTCTTTCTGCTGGAACACGATCGCCTGGGGCGCCCGCGTGGACCTGCAAAAGAAAAACAGCGAAATTAGCACATTTAAAATTAAAAAATCAAAATTGGTAGTAAAAAGTCTTCATACTGAACGCGATTTTCATACAAATTATATACAACTTTTAAAATTTCGCGCTAAAACATTTTTATTTGTCGCGAAATAATTTACTATAGGTGCGCATAGATATAATAAGTAGTAGGAATAAGCGTTCACCCAAAAATATTCGTGTTTTAACACGATTTTCAAAATTTATTCGAACTTTGACATTTTTAGTAGTTTTTATTAGATATTTGACAATTTTCGGTGGATTTCTCTGCTTCTTTCTGCTGGAACACGATCGCCTGGGGCGCCCGCGTGGACCTGCAAAAGAAAAACAGCGAAATTAGCACATTTAAAATTAAAAAATCAAAATTGGTAGTAAAAAGTCTTCATACTGAACGCGATTTTCATACAAATTATATACAACTTTTAAAATTTCGCGCTAAAACATTTTTATTTGTCGCGAAATAATTTACTATAGGTGCGCATAGATATAATAAGTAGTAGGAATAAGCGTTCACCCAAAAATATTCGTGTTTTAACACGATTTTCAAAATTTATTCGAACTTTGACATTTTTAGTAGTTTTTATTAGATATTTGACAATTTTCGGTGGATTTCTCTGCTTCTTTCTGCTGGAACACGATCGCCTGGGGCGCCCGCGTGGACCTGCAAAAGAAAAACAGCGAAATTAGCACATTTAAAATTAAAAAATCAAAATTGGTAGTAAAAAGTCTTCATACTGAACGCGATTTTCATACAAATTATATACAACTTTTAAAATTTCGCGCTAAAACATTTTTATTTGTCGCGAAATAATTTACTATAGGTGCGCATAGATATAATAAGTAGTAGGAATAAGCGTTCACCCAAAAATATTCGTGTTTTAACACGATTTTCAAAATTTATTCGAACTTTGACATTTTTAGTAGTTTTTATTAGATATTTGACAATTTTCGGTGGATTTCTCTGCTTCTTTCTGCTGGAACACGATCGCCTGGGGCGCCCGCGTGGACCTGCAAAAGAAAAACAGCGAAATTAGCACATTTAAAATTAAAAAATCAAAATTGGTAGTAAAAAGTCTTCATACTGAACGCGATTTTCATACAAATTATATACAACTTTTAAAATTTCGCGCTAAAACATTTTTATTTGTCGCGAAATAATTTACTATAGGTGCGCATAGATATAATAAGTAGTAGGAATAAGCGTTCACCCAAAAATATTCGTGTTTTAACACGATTTTCAAAATTTATTCGAACTTTGACATTTTTAGTAGTTTTTATTAGATATTTGACAATTTTCGGTGGATTTCTCTGCTTCTTTCTGCTGGAACACGATCGCCTGGGGCGCCCGCGTGGACCTGCAAAAGAAAAACAGCGAAATTAGCACATTTAAAATTAAAAAATCAAAATTGGTAGTAAAAAGTCTTCATACTGAACGCGATTTTCATACAAATTATATACAACTTTTAAAATTTCGCGCTAAAACATTTTTATTTGTCGCGAAATAATTTACTATAGGTGCGCATAGATATAATAAGTAGTAGGAATAAGCGTTCACCCAAAAATATTCGTGTTTTAACACGATTTTCAAAATTTATTCGAACTTTGACATTTTTAGTAGTTTTTATTAGATATTTGACAATTTTCGGTGGATTTCTCTGCTTCTTTCTGCTGGAACACGATCGCCTGGGGCGCCCGCGTGGACCTGCAAAAGAAAAACAGCGAAATTAGCACATTTAAAATTAAAAAATCAAAATTGGTAGTAAAAAGTCTTCATACTGAACGCGATTTTCATACAAATTATATACAACTTTTAAAATTTCGCGCTAAAACATTTTTATTTGTCGCGAAATAATTTACTATAGGTGCGCATAGATATAATAAGTAGTAGGAATAAGCGTTCACCCAAAAATATTCGTGTTTTAACACGATTTTCAAAATTTATTCGAACTTTGACATTTTTAGTAGTTTTTATTAGATATTTGACAATTTTCGGTGGATTTCTCTGCTTCTTTCTGCTGGAACACGATCGCCTGGGGCGCCCGCGTGGACCTGCAAAAGAAAAACAGCGAAATTAGCACATTTAAAATTAAAAAATCAAAATTGGTAGTAAAAAGTCTTCATACTGAACGCGATTTTCATACAAATTATATACAACTTTTAAAATTTCGCGCTAAAACATTTTTATTTGTCGCGAAATAATTTACTATAGGTGCGCATAGATATAATAAGTAGTAGGAATAAGCGTTCACCCAAAAATATTCGTGTTTTAACACGATTTTCAAAATTTATTCGAACTTTGACATTTTTAGTAGTTTTTATTAGATATTTGACAATTTTCGGTGGATTTCTCTGCTTCTTTCTGCTGGAACACGATCGCCTGGGGCGCCCGCGTGGACCTGCAAAAGAAAAACAGCGAAATTAGCACATTTAAAATTAAAAAATCAAAATTGGTAGTAAAAAGTCTTCATACTGAACGCGATTTTCATACAAATTATATACAACTTTTAAAATTTCGCGCTAAAACATTTTTATTTGTCGCGAAATAATTTACTATAGGTGCGCATAGATATAATAAGTAGTAGGAATAAGCGTTCACCCAAAAATATTCGTGTTTTAACACGATTTTCAAAATTTATTCGAACTTTGACATTTTTAGTAGTTTTTATTAGATATTTGACAATTTTCGGTGGATTTCTCTGCTTCTTTCTGCTGGAACACGATCGCCTGGGGCGCCCGCGTGGACCTGCAAAAGAAAAACAGCGAAATTAGCACATTTAAAATTAAAAAATCAAAATTGGTAGTAAAAAGTCTTCATACTGAACGCGATTTTCATACAAATTATATACAACTTTTAAAATTTCGCGCTAAAACATTTTTATTTGTCGCGAAATAATTTACTATAGGTGCGCATAGATATAATAAGTAGTAGGAATAAGCGTTCACCCAAAAATATTCGTGTTTTAACACGATTTTCAAAATTTATTCGAACTTTGACATTTTTAGTAGTTTTTATTAGATATTTGACAATTTTCGGTGGATTTCTCTGCTTCTTTCTGCTGGAACACGATCGCCTGGGGCGCCCGCGTGGACCTGCAAAAGAAAAACAGCGAAATTAGCACATTTAAAATTAAAAAATCAAAATTGGTAGTAAAAAGTCTTCATACTGAACGCGATTTTCATACAAATTATATACAACTTTTAAAATTTCGCGCTAAAACATTTTTATTTGTCGCGAAATAATTTACTATAGGTGCGCATAGATATAATAAGTAGTAGGAATAAGCGTTCACCCAAAAATATTCGTGTTTTAACACGATTTTCAAAATTTATTCGAACTTTGACATTTTTAGTAGTTTTTATTAGATATTTGACAATTTTCGGTGGATTTCTCTGCTTCTTTCTGCTGGAACACGATCGCCTGGGGCGCCCGCGTGGACCTGCAAAAGAAAAACAGCGAAATTAGCACATTTAAAATTAAAAAATCGCCCTCCCACCCACCCGGTCCGCATTTACTACGTAAAGTTGCATCAATTTGGACAGACCGAAGCCCGTATTTGACCTATTTACTTCTGGTTTTCGCCAGAATTACGGACATGGAAGAACATGCCAACCTCATAAGAGAGAACAGTGACAGAATGAAGAAACTACAGGAGAAAATGGATGAACATCATGAAAGAACTGAGAGGCAATCGTACGCGAGTGTAGCAGCGGCTCAGCCCGGAAGGCAGCTTCCTGAGCGGGCCGCACTATACTCGGTGATTGTGACCTCAAAGGACGAGACGGAGAAAGGAGATGAAGTTTTGGGAAGAATACGAGATACGATAAAGGCAAAGGAAGGAGGAATTGAAATAGAGAACATCAGGAAGGCAAAGGACAGAAAAGTAATAGTAGGATGCAAGACGGAAGAGGAAAGACAGAAAGTTAAGGAACGGCTAAGGAGTGCGGAAAACTACCTAACCGTGGAAGAGATTAAAAATAAAAACCCATTAGTTATAATTAAAAATTTATTTAAATATAATAGCGACGAAGATATAATTAACTCCATCTGGACACAAAATTCAAAAATTTTACAAAATTTAGATAAAACCGCAAACAAAATTGACATAGTTTATAAGAAGAAAACAAGAAACCCTCAGACGCATCACGTCGTCATGAGAGTGTCCCCCGCAGTATGGCAGTGCCTGGTCCACGCTGGGACCGTCGTCATAGACCTCCAGCGAGTACAAGTGGCTGACCAGTCTCCACTTGTACAATGCTCACTGTGTCTGGGCTATGGCCACGGACGACGGTTCTGCGTGGAGACCACCGTCAAGTGCAGCCACTGCGGGGGGCCTCACATGAGGACGGAGTGTGCCGACTGGCTCGCCGGTGCGACCCCTTCCTGCTGCAACTGTTTGCACGCAAAGGCTGACAAGGCAGATCACAGCGCCTTCAGTCCTGAGTGTGCAATCAGGAGGAAGTGGGACGCACTGGCCAGGGCCACAATAGCCTACCACTGCTAAAGTGGCCCCAGGCAAAGAGATTAGCGTCCAACACCGCCGAAGTGCCAATAAAACAGCTATACAAGTAAACGGTCTGGGCCATGTTGAACATGGGCCGCCGTTTACTCCTGTAATAAAGCACTCGATGGGGAAAGCCTCAGGGGCACAAAAGAGAAAAGTGGCCATAAACTGTAACATAGTAAATAATAATAGTATAAGTAAACAATTAATCATTAGTTATATAAGACTTGTTGGCCGTTATATATTAATATATATAATCCAAACAGCAATAATATAAGCATAGTATTAAGAAAAAACAGTAAAATAGGATATTAAAAAACTCTGAAAAAACAACAAAAACATTTAATAAAATAGTATAAAAACAATAAATATGTAATAAAATAGTCTTAAGATTGAAGTAAAACACGTTCGTAAGTAATTATTAGATTTATAGAATTGTATGTAGTTATTACACCCGTAACAAAAAATAGAGAATAATAAATATTAGAAACTTTAAAAAATTTAGATAGGAATTTGCATAAGAATAGATTGAAAATTTGAGTCAAAATTTATAATAGCATTTTTTTTTTTAGAAAACAATATTTGGTATAAAAATGAATAAAACAGTAATAAAAAGGACTCGGCTTATTGCTGGGGGACACTGTAATACCGATAGAACGGTATTGTTCTAAAAAAAAAAAAAAAAAAAAAAAAAACCTAACCTAACCTTTTTTTTTTTTTTTTTTTGGTACCCAGGAAAACCTTTTATAGGTACCACTGACCCGGGGGGGCCAGTGGTTATGTGGGACTCCCGCCGAAGCGTATACCCGAACTAAAAACCTGGGGTGTTCCTCCATCGCCCGCTAAAGTGGGGATGCTTCGGCGTCGCTATAGCGTTCCTAGGCATCCCCGGCGGCTGCCCGTGAGGGCGCACCTCACTCGTGTGAGATCGCGCAAGCGATCGCGACAGCGATCGCGTGAGCGATCTCACACCCTCCGCATGAAGGCACCTCGGAACACGATATGAGGTGCCTTCCTGCCCGGAACCCTTCGGGCCGAGTAAAGGATCCCCCGATCCTTTACCCGACAGGTCCCCGTCAGAGCGGCATGCGACTGGCGTAAGCCAGTCGCCTGCGACCCGTTCTCCGTCGACGGATCGGGTCCGAGAGGATGTTATCCTCTCGTTCCCTCTCCGCCGTCTCCTTAATGCACATCACCGCTTCCGAAAAAGCGGTGACGGCCCTCCAATTGATCTCACTGTCAGCCATAGCGCGAACTATGGCTGGCAGCGAGACGTCAGCTCCAATGACCCGTTGTAGGTCGGCTCGCTGTGCTGTCCAAGCTGGACACACAGCACGAGTGTGCTCTGCCGTATCCTCGGCCGCACCGCAGTGATGACACTCCATCGTGGGCTCGCGACGCGCCACCCGACACAAATACCTCCCGAAGCAACCATGGCCCGAGAGGATCTGCGTCAGGCGAAACGTCGGAGCCCCATGCCTGCGGTCGGCCCACTCCTGCAGAACAGGCCTCACGGCAGCCACCACTTGCAAACCTGCTGTCGGGCTTGCCAATCTGTCATGCCAATGCCTGAAGAGATCCTCGCGGCCCAGCTCTCTCCACCGCTGGATCTCCTCTGGCATTGGCCATCCACCTCCTAACCTAACCTAACCTAACCTAACCTAACCTAACCTAACCTAACCTAACCTAACCTAACCTAACCTAACCTAACCTAACCTAACCTAACCTAACCTAACCTAACCTAACCTAACCTAACCTTTTTTTTTTTTTTTTTTTTTTGTTGTCGGGGGGAAATCTGCACACAGACACCTTACCGTGCTTTTAGGGAGCGCGGCAAGGTAGTGTGAGGATGACGACCACTGGTCGTCGACTCACTAAAACCACCCCGGTGGCCGGCCTCTCTGCATGTCAAGGAGCTCCGGGTCCTCTATAAGACTTACGCCGGTGCCCCTATCGCAGTTTGCCTGAGCACATCCCGAGAATACCACCCATTGGCACCCTCGTGCTCACGACGACACCTGCCACCAGGTGTCGCCGCCCTCCCGAGATCTGCGTAAAGGTCGACTGAAGCCCTAACTCCAGACGATCGCAGATCCGAAAAGGCTCCTGTTTGGCAGGAGCTACCACTCGCCCCCTCTCGGGGCAGGCGGCGCAGGGCAACTGTAAACAGCGACCCCCCGTCGCCTCCATCCCGGGCGCAACGGTCCAACCGATGCGCCCTGCGGCCTTCCGACAGTATGCGGCGGCAGCCAGGTGATCTCTCATGCCCCTCAAAAACACGATCGATGCACCCAGCCACCAGCATGTCGTCCGAATGGGGAGCTGCGAGGGCAGTGGTATATCCCATATACCACCACCCCATCGCTCCCCCGTGACCCGGAGGCTGCGAAGGCGGCGTTATGCAGTGAGGGCTACACAACGACCGCCCCATCGCCCCCGAGGTTACGCCGCGGGTAATTTTTTAGAGAGGTTTTCTTCCTCGCAGCCCGGGCGGCTAAGCCAAGGCCCTCAGTCCCGCATGAGTGAACATGCGGGTTTCCGAGCTCTGGACGTTGGCAAAGGAGTCCCCCTCCAGTGCCTACTCGGTGGCAGTGTGAGTGCACGCCGAGCACGTCCCGTTTCATCCACTGCGCCATCCGCTAATCAGATGGACGCGCGGAGAAACCTCCTCCCCGGCAGGCTATTGGTTGTCCGAGATGGATTTTTGAACTGATGTTCGTGGCCCCATCAATTCTAAATCAATCTCGGACGTAACAGGGTACACCGTCTTGTTGAACTGTCTCACCCCCAGGAGCAAAGTCGCCCGAAGGCACTAGAACGCCGAAGCGTCCGCCCGAGTATCCCGCAAGGATCAACAGTTCAACAAGCGCTCGAGAAGGTTGCCTGCCATCGTACCCCAACCTAACCTAACCTAACCTAACCTAACCTAACCTAACCATATACAACTTTTAAAATTTCGCGCTAAAACATTTTTATTTGTCGCGAAATAATTTACTATAGGTGCGCATAGATATAATAAGTAGTAGGAATAAGCGTTCACCCAAAAATATTCGTGTTTTAACACGATTTTCAAAATTTATTCGAACTTTGACATTTTTAGTAGTTTTTATTAGATATTTGGCAATTTTCGGTGGATTTCTCTGCTTCTTTCTGCTGGAACACGATCGCCTGGGGCGCCCGCGTGGACCTGCAAAAGAAAAACAGCGAAATTAGCACATTTAAAATTAAAAAATCAAAATTGGTAGTAAAAAGTCTTCATACTGAACGCGATTTTCATACAAATTATATACAACTTTTAAAATTTCGCGCTAAAACATTTTTATTTGTCGCGAAATAATTTACTATAGGTGCGCATAGATATAATAAGTAGTAGGAATAAGCGTTCACCCAAAAATATTCGTGTTTTAACACGATTTTCAAAATTTATTCGAACTTTGACATTTTTAGTAGTTTTTATTAGATATTTGACAATTTTCGGTGGATTTCTCTGCTTCTTTCTGCTGGAACACGATCGCCTGGGGCGCCCGCGTGGACCTGCAAAAGAAAAACAGCGAAATTAGCACATTTAAAATTAAAAAATCAAAATTGGTAGTAAAAAGTCTTCATACTGAACGCGATTTTCATACAAATTATATACAACTTTTAAAATTTCGCGCTAAAACATTTTTATTTGTCGCGAAATAATTTACTATAGGTGCGCATAGATATAATAAGTAGTAGGAATAAGCGTTCACCCAAAAATATTCGTGTTTTAACACGATTTTCAAAATTTATTCGAACTTTGACATTTTTAGTAGTTTTTATTAGATATTTGACAATTTTCGGTGGATTTCTCTGCTTCTTTCTGCTGGAACACGATCGCCTGGGGCGCCCGCGTGGACCTGCAAAAGAAAAACAGCGAAATTAGCACATTTAAAATTAAAAAATCAAAATTGGTAGTAAAAAGTCTTCATACTGAACGCGATTTTCATACAAATTATATACAACTTTTAAAATTTCGCGCTAAAACATTTTTATTTGTCGCGAAATAATTTACTATAGGTGCGCATAGATATAATAAGTAGTAGGAATAAGCGTTCACCCAAAAATATTCGTGTTTTAACACGATTTTCAAAATTTATTCGAACTTTGACATTTTTAGTAGTTTTTATTAGATATTTGACAATTTTCGGTGGATTTCTCTGCTTCTTTCTGCTGGAACACGATCGCCTGGGGCGCCCGCGTGGACCTGCAAAAGAAAAACAGCGAAATTAGCACATTTAAAATTAAAAAATCAAAATTGGTAGTAAAAAGTCTTCATACTGAACGCGATTTTCATACAAATTATATACAACTTTTAAAATTTCGCGCTAAAACATTTTTATTTGTCGCGAAATAATTTACTATAGGTGCGCATAGATATAATAAGTAGTAGGAATAAGCGTTCACCCAAAAATATTCGTGTTTTAACACGATTTTCAAAATTTATTCGAACTTTGACATTTTTAGTAGTTTTTATTAGATATTTGACAATTTTCGGTGGATTTCTCTGCTTCTTTCTGCTGGAACACGATCGCCTGGGGCGCCCGCGTGGACCTGCAAAAGAAAAACAGCGAAATTAGCACATTTAAAATTAAAAAATCAAAATTGGTAGTAAAAAGTCTTCATACTGAACGCGATTTTCATACAAATTATATACAACTTTTAAAATTTCGCGCTAAAACATTTTTATTTGTCGCGAAATAATTTACTATAGGTGCGCATAGATATAATAAGTAGTAGGAATAAGCGTTCACCCAAAAATATTCGTGTTTTAACACGATTTTCAAAATTTATTCGAACTTTGACATTTTTAGTAGTTTTTATTAGATATTTGACAATTTTCGGTGGATTTCTCTGCTTCTTTCTGCTGGAACACGATCGCCTGGGGCGCCCGCGTGGACCTGCAAAAGAAAAACAGCGAAATTAGCACATTTAAAATTAAAAAATCAAAATTGGTAGTAAAAAGTCTTCATACTGAACGCGATTTTCATACAAATTATATACAACTTTTAAAATTTCGCGCTAAAACATTTTTATTTGTCGCGAAATAATTTACTATAGGTGCGCATAGATATAATAAGTAGTAGGAATAAGCGTTCACCCAAAAATATTCGTGTTTTAACACGATTTTCAAAATTTATTCGAACTTTGACATTTTTAGTAGTTTTTATTAGATATTTGACAATTTTCGGTGGATTTCTCTGCTTCTTTCTGCTGGAACACGATCGCCTGGGGCGCCCGCGTGGACCTGCAAAAGAAAAACAGCGAAATTAGCACATTTAAAATTAAAAAATCAAAATTGGTAGTAAAAAGTCTTCATACTGAACGCGATTTTCATACAAATTATATACAACTTTTAAAATTTCGCGCTAAAACATTTTTATTTGTCGCGAAATAATTTACTATAGGTGCGCATAGATATAATAAGTAGTAGGAATAAGCGTTCACCCAAAAATATTCGTGTTTTAACACGATTTTCAAAATTTATTCGAACTTTGACATTTTTAGTAGTTTTTATTAGATATTTGACAATTTTCGGTGGATTTCTCTGCTTCTTTCTGCTGGAACACGATCGCCTGGGGCGCCCGCGTGGACCTGCAAAAGAAAAACAGCGAAATTAGCACATTTAAAATTAAAAAATCAAAATTGGTAGTAAAAAGTCTTCATACTGAACGCGATTTTCATACAAATTATATACAACTTTTAAAATTTCGCGCTAAAACATTTTTATTTGTCGCGAAATAATTTACTATAGGTGCGCATAGATATAATAAGTAGTAGGAATAAGCGTTCACCCAAAAATATTCGTGTTTTAACACGATTTTCAAAATTTATTCGAACTTTGACATTTTTAGTAGTTTTTATTAGATATTTGACAATTTTCGGTGGATTTCTCTGCTTCTTTCTGCTGGAACACGATCGCCTGGGGCGCCCGCGTGGACCTGCAAAAGAAAAACAGCGAAATTAGCACATTTAAAATTAAAAAATCAAAATTGGTAGTAAAAAGTCTTCATACTGAACGCGATTTTCATACAAATTATATACAACTTTTAAAATTTCGCGCTAAAACATTTTTATTTGTCGCGAAATAATTTACTATAGGTGCGCATAGATATAATAAGTAGTAGGAATAAGCGTTCACCCAAAAATATTCGTGTTTTAACACGATTTTCAAAATTTATTCGAACTTTGACATTTTTAGTAGTTTTTATTAGATATTTGACAATTTTCGGTGGATTTCTCTGCTTCTTTCTGCTGGAACACGATCGCCTGGGGCGCCCGCGTGGACCTGCAAAAGAAAAACAGCGAAATTAGCACATTTAAAATTAAAAAATCAAAATTGGTAGTAAAAAGTCTTCATACTGAACGCGATTTTCATACAAATTATATACAACTTTTAAAATTTCGCGCTAAAACATTTTTATTTGTCGCGAAATAATTTACTATAGGTGCGCATAGATATAATAAGTAGTAGGAATAAGCGTTCACCCAAAAATATTCGTGTTTTAACACGATTTTCAAAATTTATTCGAACTTTGACATTTTTAGTAGTTTTTATTAGATATTTGACAATTTTCGGTGGATTTCTCTGCTTCTTTCTGCTGGAACACGATCGCCTGGGGCGCCCGCGTGGACCTGCAAAAGAAAAACAGCGAAATTAGCACATTTAAAATTAAAAAATCAAAATTGGTAGTAAAAAGTCTTCATACTGAACGCGATTTTCATACAAATTATATACAACTTTTAAAATTTCGCGCTAAAACATTTTTATTTGTCGCGAAATAATTTACTATAGGTGCGCATAGATATAATAAGTAGTAGGAATAAGCGTTCACCCAAAAATATTCGTGTTTTAACACGATTTTCAAAATTTATTCGAACTTTGACATTTTTAGTAGTTTTTATTAGATATTTGACAATTTTCGGTGGATTTCTCTGCTTCTTTCTGCTGGAACACGATCGCCTGGGGCGCCCGCGTGGACCTGCAAAAGAAAAACAGCGAAATTAGCACATTTAAAATTAAAAAATCAAAATTGGTAGTAAAAAGTCTTCATACTGAACGCGATTTTCATACAAATTATATACAACTTTTAAAATTTCGCGCTAAAACATTTTTATTTGTCGCGAAATAATTTACTATAGGTGCGCATAGATATAATAAGTAGTAGGAATAAGCGTTCACCCAAAAATATTCGTGTTTTAACACGATTTTCAAAATTTATTCGAACTTTGACATTTTTAGTAGTTTTTATTAGATATTTGACAATTTTCGGTGGATTTCTCTGCTTCTTTCTGCTGGAACACGATCGCCTGGGGCGCCCGCGTGGACCTGCAAAAGAAAAACAGCGAAATTAGCACATTTAAAATTAAAAAATCAAAATTGGTAGTAAAAAGTCTTCATACTGAACGCGATTTTCATACAAATTATATACAACTTTTAAAATTTCGCGCTAAAACATTTTTATTTGTCGCGAAATAATTTACTATAGGTGCGCATAGATATAATAAGTAGTAGGAATAAGCGTTCACCCAAAAATATTCGTGTTTTAACACGATTTTCAAAATTTATTCGAACTTTGACATTTTTAGTAGTTTTTATTAGATATTTGACAATTTTCGGTGGATTTCTCTGCTTCTTTCTGCTGGAACACGATCGCCTGGGGCGCCCGCGTGGACCTGCAAAAGAAAAACAGCGAAATTAGCACATTTAAAATTAAAAAATCAAAATTGGTAGTAAAAAGTCTTCATACTGAACGCGATTTTCATACAAATTATATACAACTTTTAAAATTTCGCGCTAAAACATTTTTATTTGTCGCGAAATAATTTACTATAGGTGCGCATAGATATAATAAGTAGTAGGAATAAGCGTTCACCCAAAAATATTCGTGTTTTAACACGATTTTCAAAATTTATTCGAACTTTGACATTTTTAGTAGTTTTTATTAGATATTTGACAATTTTCGGTGGATTTCTCTGCTTCTTTCTGCTGGAACACGATCGCCTGGGGCGCCCGCGTGGACCTGCAAAAGAAAAACAGCGAAATTAGCACATTTAAAATTAAAAAATCAAAATTGGTAGTAAAAAGTCTTCATACTGAACGCGATTTTCATACAAATTA